>JASCZW010001954.1:0-219605 GCA_034211315.2 Aedes japonicus
TTTACCTTTAGAAAAATGCACCACCTTCTTGTAGCAGCTTGTGATAGCAGCTCAAACTGTAATTTTATGTATTTAATTAGTTTGATATACAATTTACATTTAATATTGACTTACATTTGATAGTTTCTTTCAGGTCCTCGTGCTACTGAGGTTCGGCAAGGGTTAACAAATTGATTCCGTATTTTTCGTAGGCTGTATACAATTTTCCAATTAGATTATTCTCCAATTAAGTATAGGTTTAGATATTAATTTACTTACATTATAGTTCAACTAGTTTAAGTTAAATTGTATAATCCAAATAGGCTAATCAATTAGTAATTTTTTTTCGATTCTCGTACTCTCCCTAGAATAAGTAGCACTTTTAGTTGAATTCCAAAATAAATCATAAATAAATTTACCACAACGATATTTAATTCAAACTTCGAAATTGATTTAGGTTGTTACACTATTTGACAAAATTCAGGCTGCGTATTTCACCGTATTTTATAGAAAATTAATTTTAACTCTTAGATTTTCTCACTGCAGTTCACGGGTATTTGTTTTTGTTTTATCCTTCCCTTTTATTCAGTTCGGTCGATCTGTCAGGTCGACTGATGAACGATCCATACTATGCGTTAGACCGTAGCTCTGTTCACGCTGTATGCCCACTGGTTTTCGTCACACCCCAGCCCGTAACTCCGGTGCCGGCTTGTCCTCGGAAGTGCCGGATTTACCAGGAATCTCGATAACCGCCAAGTTGGCAACAGCTCGCTTCACTACACCCTTGGAAGTTCGAACACCCACCTGCCGAACTTTGCCATCTTTGCCGTTGTACAACTCCTCGATGATCCCTCGCGTCCAGTTCTTCCTTCGTCCGCCATCTACGAGGAACACTAAGTCTCCTACCTGTAGCGGTCGCCGATCGTCGATCCACTTCGACCGCTTGTTGATTGTCGGCAGATATTCTTTGCACCAGCGCTGCCACATCAGGTCGGCCAGGTACTGTGAGCGCTTGTACACATTCTGCAGAGCTTCTGCTAAGCCCACGTCGCCGTCCACAACCAAGTCCGCATCCTTGGTAGAACCACGAAGGAAGTGATTTGGGGTTATCGCTGCAGCTTCTGCAGAATCCTGGGGCATATAGGTCAAAGGACGCGTGTTTATCATATCCTCCGCCTCTGACAGCGAAGTCAGCAGGATTTCATCTGTGAGTTTACGACCGTCGTCTAAGGCCTTCAACGCTTCCTTTACCGATCGGACCATACGTTCCCAGATACCACCCATGTGTGGGGTACCTGGAGGAGTGAAGTTCCACTTCAGTGATGGACTGGTCACGCTTTCTGCACAATCTCGTTCAATCTGCTTCATCCTCTCCAACTCATTGTAAGTGCCTTTAAAATTCGTACCGTTGTCTGAGAATATTTCATCTGGAGCTCCTCGTTTGCAGATAAATCTACGAATCGCCATTAAACACGCCTGGGAGGTCAAACTGTGCACTACTTCTAAATGCACTGCTCGCACCGCTAGACAGGTGAAGAGCGCAATCCATCTTTTCTCCCACCGTCGATTCACCAACACTTCTACGGGTCCTGAATAATCTACGCCCACCGAACTGAAGGGACGAAGCTGTGGCGTAATCCGTTGTACCGGTAGTGGTGCCATCATTGGAGTTTGTGGCAGACAGCGCTTGACGCGACACCACATGCAGGTCTTCACCGCTTGTTGAATAGCCCATCGTAGTTTTGGGATGTGGAACCGTTGCCGCAGTTCATTACATACGGTCTCACGATTCGCGTGGCCGAACTTTTCATGATAGTGCAATATCAGCTTATTCGTTATCGCATGTCCCTTAGGAAGTATGATGGGATGTTTCACGTCAAATGTAGCGAACTCCGCTTGCTCTAGCCTGCCTCCAACACGCAAAACTCCTTCGGTGTCAAGCACGGGAGTTAGCTTGTAGATACAACTTGACTTTTCGATTCGACCTGAAGTTTGTTCCGGTGTCCTGACAAGATTCCTCTTTAGCATCCTTATCTCCTCCGGGAATCCGTCGTGTTGAGCCTGCCTCCACAGGATCCATTCGGCCGCTTGTAATTCGTCCTGTTGCAAAGGTTGCTGGATAGACCTCGGTTTTGCTTTCAGCAGACGTTCCTGACTCGGGCTTGCCTTGGACACTACGATAGGCTCACCTACCATTTTCCTTCGACAGTTCGCTATAAACCGGATTACTCCAGCAGTGCTTCGAAGAAGACGAACCCAACGATTTGTCGAGTCAACGTTGACCAAACTATCAGAAAACGCCACTTCGTGATGCAGTACACAAGTGCGCATCTCTTCACTGGTATCAGTGGCAGGCAGTACACTTACTGGCCACCGGTTCTCTGGCTCCAAAGAAATCGTGGACCTTTGAACCACGGACCGTTTGACTCCAATGGAGGACCTTGTCCCCATTTTGTCAGGACATCCGCAATGTTTACCTTTGTTGGGACCCAACGCCAGTCGGATATATTAGTGTTTTCTCGAATCTCGCCGATGCGGAAGGCCACGAATTGTTTATATTTGAGCTGATCTGAGCGAATCCAACTAAGCACCGTTTGGGAATCTGTCCAGAGAAATTTGTTGCTGATAGGGAGAGAATGATAGGACTGGACCGTGTGTAGCAGTCGCGAACCCAGAACTGCCGCCATTAATTCGAGACGTGGGACTGACTGTCGTTTTAATGGCGCTACCTTCGTGCGAGACATTACTAGAGCACACTTCACGACTCCCTCCACTACTACTCTGAAATAAGCCGCGCATCCATATGCGTGCTCACTTGCATCCATGAACATATGGAGCTGGAAAGATTCGACGCCGGATGAATGCGAATCACCAAGATAACAACGAGGAATACGAATAGCTTCTACCTGCGTCAACAGTCCTGTCCACCGCGTCCACTTTTTCAACGACTCGTCATCTACTTCATCGTCCCAACCGCAGCCTGTCCGCCACAAATCTTGAACAAGCATTTTTCCGTGAATCGTGAACGGACCCAGCAGTCAAGTGGGTCAAAAAACCCATCACGCAACTCAGAACTAAGCGTTTTGTGGGTCGTTGAGTGCCGTCGAAAAACGGTTTCAGCTCCGGTCGATGATCGGTGGCGAATGAAAAGACATCATGACGTGGATTCCAGATGATTCCCAGAACCCGCTCGTTCTCTGTTGCTTTATCGACGTTGAAGTGAACAGCTTGAACCGGTTTTTGTTCTCCTAGACTCTCCAGTACTTCAGCGGAGTTCGAGACCCAATTTCTGATCTCAAATCCCGCCTTGGAATGGATAAATCGCACATCCTTAGCACGACTTACCGCCTCTTCGATGGTGTCGGTGCTATCGTAATAGTCGTCGACATAGTGTTTTTTGATTATCGCCGCCGCCGCATCTGGATACTTCGTTGTAAATTCCGTCGCGTTAAGATTTTTCACGTATTGTGCCGAGCATGGGGAGCAGGTTGCCCCAAACGTAGCGACATCCATAATGTACACGCTCGGTTTTTCATCATGTGAATTCTTTCTGAAGAGAAATAGCTGCGCTCTCTTGTCGGCCATGCGTATTTTCATCTGGTGGTACATCTCACGGATGTCTCCCCCGAAAGCAATGCGGTGCTCACGGAAAGGACACAACACAGCTATCAACGGAGTAAGCATATCGGGACCTTTGAGCAACTGACTATTCAGAGAAACTCCGTTGACCGTTGCTGCAGCGTCCCATACGAGACGAATTTTTCAGGTTTTTTGGATTTTGGACGAAATTTAGAGGAAGATACCACCGCTTCTCTGGATCGATTTCCGATAGCTCCTTCGACGTCGCTTGGTGGGCATACCCTTTTTGTTCATAGTCTTCGATTTGTTGACGAATTCTCTTGTACAATTCAGGGGTCTTTGCCAGACGTTGCTCCAACTGCTTCAACCTCCGACAAGCCATCGGAAAACTGTCAGGAAACGTACAGTCGTCGGTAATCCAAAGGAGCCCAATCTCGAAATGATCACCGACGCGCACCGTTGTTCGTTCCAAAATTTCCCGAGCTCTCTTCTCGTCTTTCGTCTCTTGCACTACCGCCACTGTGGATTCCTCCAGGGAGTATTGATCTTTCAGTAGATTGTAAATGTCTTCGTTGGTAATTTCACAGTGGTGACCGATGATGTTTTCACCGCCTGTTTGTCCTGCCGTCGGACCATAGATCGACCATCCGAGCTTAGAGCGTACAGCTATCGGTTCTCCTATACCCCGGACCCTCGCTTCGATTGGCGCAATGGTGTGCAGATTGTTAAGTCCAATGAGCAATCCGGGACGTTGATCCGAGTACGATACGACGGCCAAATCACGAAGATGGCTATATCTTGCGGATATTTCAGCGGCGTTCAGCGACTGTTTCGGAAGAAGCAATTTTTCGACGGTCTGCACAGACGAGAGCTGGTATGCTTCATCCTTTCCCAGAGCGGAGATCCTTAGGTTCATCCTCCTAGAGTTCAGTTCAACCCGTGTAACATCACCGGTCCATTTTATGGTGAGCGGTTGCTTTACACCTACAGCTCCTATCTGCTCAGCCAGGGAACGTTCAATCAGTGTAATCGATGCTCCTTCATCCAGAAAGGCCAGTGTCGTTACGTGCTTCTCCCCACAGTGTACCGTTACGGGAACCATCCGGAACATTACGGAGCCTGACACGCGGATGTGCGTGTTGATAACCACTGTGTTTCCGGAAGGATGGAGTAACGGATGATGGCGTTCGTGGCAGTTACCAACGTTGCAGCGGATTTTAAATTTACATGGAGCGTTACCATGATCATTTAGTCAGATTTTGCATAGTTTGCTCTTCTCCACGATCTTCATACGGTTTTCAAAATTCAACGCTTTGAAGTCCTGGCAATAGCGGAGGCGATGGTCCGTCCTTTTGCACATTTTGCAGGGCTTTAATTGGTCGGTGGTTGTTCGATCACTTGCGGCGTGTTCGGACGTGCTGTGGTTGAACACGGCGCCCCTCTCCCGGCTCCTTCCCTTTCCCGGCTGATTCAAGTTTTTATTCTTGTTTTCTGATTTATAATCAAAGCTTACGTTGGCCTCGCACGCCTCCAACACAATTTTGGAGAGGAAGTCGGAAAATGTCCTCAATGTTACTGTTTTCTTCTTGTTCCGAAAACGAATCCACCCTCGCTTATCACCTGCAGGTAGTTTGTCCACCAGTTCTTGAATCAAAAGTGGATTGATCAAGTGCTGCTTTAGGCCCGCAGCCTCGAGGTGGTCGCATAATTGTTCCACTTCGTTTCCGAACGGGATAAAAGTCTCCAGCTTGTCTGCTCTTGGAGGATCCAATCGCTTCACTTTCTCCAGGTGACAATGTAAAAGCTGCTCCGGACGTCCATAGAGTTGACGAAGTTTGCTCATCACCTTTGGCACTGACTGCGGCAGTAACAATTGCCCTCGTACGCTCTCCAAGGCGGGGCCTTTCAAGCACTCTTGTAAGCGGACCAAATTCTCGACGTCGTTGAAACCACAAGCAGTATTAGAGGCTTCATAGGTACCGACAAACAGCGGCCATTCCTCGGCTTTGCCAGTGAAAATAGGGAGCTTCCTAGAAATCCCATTTCGCGCTGCCAACTGAGCTTTTGTTGGACCAGCCACATGAGACCCCAGCCCGTGTGGGGTTACCTTCTTCTTCTTTCTTAGCTTATCTTTCGGCGGCTGTGATTCTTCCGACTCGTAATCCGATTCATCGGACTCATCCGATTCTTCATCGTGCTCTTCATCCGACTCTTCATCGCTCTGTTCATCAGACACTTCATCATCGTCCTCCACCTTTGTCGCCGTTCTCCACCTTGTCGTTTGGATTCACGGACATTGCCTTCACGCCTTTAATCGCATTTTGATACGACTGTCGCATCTTTTGCATACGATCCGCATGAGCCTGCGCATCACGAAGTTCCTGCTCTAATAATTCCTTTTCTTGCTGCATTTCCTTTTCCCTTAGTTCATTTTCCAATTTCCGCTGTTTTCCTTTAGGATCCGATCCAGTTCTATACGCTTTTCCCTTAAGATCCGCTCATTTTCCATCTCCTTTTCCTTGGCTTTATGCTCCTTTTCCAATGCTCTCATTCGTTTCTCAATCGTGGAACCGGACTGGCGATCAGATTTGACGCTAGACTTGTCCGATTGGTCATCCGTTGCCACCGCCTTCTTGGACTTCGCTCCTTTCTTAGCTTCATCCAACTTTCTATGGTACGTTTCTTCCACCTTCCTACAAGTGTCCGACTGGCAGAACCACTTTTCTTGGCCGTCAAGGCCTTCTCGTGAAGTTCCCACACATCGGCAGTGGAACCAAGCTTCACATGCATCACATCCCACCATGTCTTCATTTATCTCCGACGTTTTCGAACACGCACCGCAGGGGGTCAACGTAAAGTTCCCAGCCTTGACCATCGTGTTTGAGGTTAGATCCGATATCAAATTTTGAGGATGTTCGGATTTACCTTTAGAAAAATGCACCACCTTCTTGTAGCAGCTTGTGATAGCAGCTCAAACTGTAATTTTATGTATTTAATTAGTTTGATATACAATTTACATTTAATATTGACTTACATTTGATAGTTTCTTTCCAGGTCCTCGTGCTACTGAGGTTCGGCAAGGGTTAACAAATTGATTCCGTATTTTTCGTAGGCTGTATACAATTTTCCAATTAGATTATTCTCCAATTAAGTATAGGTTTAGATATTAATTTACTTACATTATAGTTCAACTAGTTTAAGTTAAATTGTATAATCCAAATAGGCTAATCAATTAGTAATTTTTTTTTTTTTTTTTTTTTTTTTTCTTGTATTCCGTTCGGTCGATCTGTCAGGTCGACTGATGAACGATCCATACTATGCGTTAGACCGTAGCTCTGTTCACGCTGTATGCCCACTGGTTTTCGACACAATAAACATGGACGTAAAACGATAGCTGGTATTAGATTTAAATTTGAAGAATTTTAGACCATGTGAGATATTGAGCATCATAAACACATCGATTTGAACGAGAGATTTACCTCCCATAAAAAGCTTCAACGAAACGGATACGTACAGAACCAACTAAAGGCATGAACCTCATCCAACGGTTGGGACCAGAACCATGGTGAAACGCGTATTTTATGGTGAATCGCACAGTCAGGACGGGCGATGACCAATGATCTCAATATTTCTCACCCATGATTTGAAACTCTAAACGTACAAAAAACGGTGAATTCGCGGATAAACAGAAAAACCACAAAGAGGCTCGAGTGAGTAAAGAGTTGCTGAAGCGGAACGCTATGGTTGTGATATTCTCTTTTTCGATGAAAAAATGTTTCTGTTGCAAAACAGAATGCTGTAGTGCGAAGTTGTTGGCTGTGAAGCGGTTTCAAAATGTGCCGGGAGTAATGGTATAGGGTAAAATTTCAGAAATTGTCAAGCTTCCACTAATTTTCATCGAGTCAGGAGTTAAAATAAACACTAATTACTACATAGACCATGTTTTGAAGAAACAATTGTTGCTCTATGCATCGAAATTGAATTCAGAAGGAAATGGTCATCAATCGAAAGCAACACAGGAAAAATTTACCCTATATAATATTTTCACAAGAATGACCTGCCTCATCGACAAATCTCAATTCCCCCTCAAGCATGGAGATACATGCTCAGCCACATTGGAAGCATAAAAGATCGCACTCTTGAATCTTTCAAGAAACTCTTGATCAATATTTGGGACAATATGCCTCAAGAAACGGTGCGTGCCAGTTGAGAAGCGTTTATGAAACATCTACGGGATGTCTTAATTTTAAGTCATGCATTGTACTTTTTATGAACATTTATTTTACTGACCAACAACCGTTGCCACCCTGTGGTTTAGTTTGTTTAGTTACAGTTTTCTTACAGCTGTGTGTTTTTTTCTTGAATTGGTTCAAATAACATATCATTGGAAAACTAGGAATATTTAAATTAACACTTCACATTAAAAATAAAAATCTGAAACACTTTTCCAAACTATCACTATTAAACGCGAGCAAATTCCTTTAAATTTCACTACAAAAAACTTATCCTCTGACAGATGGGCATATTTCACCTGCGATTAACATACTTCTTCAGTGTCGAAAGCACGATTTAAAGGGAACATCGCAGTAGTCTACTTTAAATACTAGATCTACTTTCCTAGTTTTCCAATAACAATAGTTCTACTAATACGCTCGTAAAAGTATTAAAAAAAAAAGTGTTTCTGATAATGTGAAAGGGTAAAATAATATGTTCAAAGAAAACAATTTAGAATTAAAAACAGTGCCAGTAAAAATCAATTCATTTGCACTGCACAAATGAGCTCAAAACAACCTTAACGGACAGACAAATTGCCACCAAGTATTTGAATTTTGAAATGACACTATTCTCTTGATCAGAGCAACCGCTGAGTTCCGAACTCATTATTTCGTTTTGCTCATTCCTCGATGGATGTCTATTATCGCCTGTGTATTTGGCTCTTTTGATGTAGAATATGATTTGTAATTTTTAAGGCTCACTTCGATAGGTTACAATCACTACAAGTTGTAATTAGGGTATGTGTCCCTTGACTCAGCCTATTATGCAACCATCGATCACATTTTTTATTATAACTCATAAAGTTTTTAAGCTGTAAGCGAGATTCAACTAGTTAAACACATGCAAAGATAAGTTTGATAAGACATTTGGTAGCATGTTTCACGAAAAGTTACACAACTCTTTTAATAAAGTCAGAAACATTCGATTGATATGGATTTAATGTCGGTCTATAGGCACCAAATTGGGTTTAATCATGAATGCAACTTCGTCCCATTCGATAGATCTGTTAATAAATGTTGTCTATGTACGTTTTTTTTTCTGATTTTCTAATTCAAAGCGTTGTCAGCTGTATTCTCTCTACCCAACAAACAATTTTACAAATCAAACTAAAGTAAAACTGCCTCGAAGCACTTAAGTGATATTCATATATGATTTATCAGCCATTCAATAATGAAAACATTATAATTCACTACACAATGATTTTGTTCCTTCAGTTTGTGTTTAGATGAGCCACTTGAATATAAACATCCACATATTCATGCATTTCCACTTGAAATATATCAATAACAACGTTTTTACCACGTTATTGATACAACAGGCCATAGTTGGGAACATACAAAAAAATATGTCCCCAACATTGGGTCTACGATTTTCTTGTAAAATCATTGTTATTTTAGCTATGTGACTTGGAAGTTTGTAACGTGTAACTATTTTCTGCACATCCAGACTGCATTACTTGCTATATCGATTCAAGTAAGCCAAATTTAGATCACTTGAAGATCGTGTAGATCATCTGTTCAGCTTAACCAGTGAAATCATGTTGCCCCAAAAGTTCAAGAATACGAATATTACGCAGAAGTGAACAGCTATAAATTGATTTATATTGTCTCAATTACTTCGTATTACATCGGTCATCCTAATAGCAACATGGTTTTGTTGATTATCGCTAAATTAATAACATATTTGGTACATAGGCCGAATGAAGGAACTAGGCTAACATTACATCCCGTTACCCTATGTCAATAGAGTGACTCTGTGTTTTTAAGATGATACTTGAAATTCCCTCTTTCCATAAATTCGTAAAATCGATATTCCTACTAATCGCGAGATGACCGCGAATAATCGGTACTTGGCTCTGTAAAGTAGATTCGATTGAGCGTGCCAAAAAAAATGGTCATAAGCAAAAGTTTCAAAAATGTACTTATCTCATTATACCGAAAAGCTAGGAGGATAAGAACAACAAATTTGGTTTTCCCACAGTAGTTCCCAAAGAAACTTCTAAGAAATCAAATCAATTCCCAAAGAAACTTCAAAGGGCCAGTGTAGTTGGAGTTGGAGCAACCAACCTCTTGGAGAATAGTCGGGACCTAATTTGGGCTCGATTGAGTTGGATGGAACTGAACCTATATTGTGAACCACCCTGCATACTTCAGGGTAACATGACTATGAAATTAATATATTTTCCTCAATAACATATAACATTTTATTTTATTAAATAAATCTCGCTACGCATCCACACGGGCTCGTAATTGAGATCATGATGGTACAGTATATTACCGACTAACATGCCACTTACCCCGTTATAAATAAACAATTTTCTCCAACTAACGTTTCACTTTCAAAATGTATTGCTATCTGTTGCTACCGTTCATGTTGCTTCCGCTGCAACATTTTCTACTTCCAACCGTGTCCGGAGTACAGGTGATGTACGATTATTTCGTCCAAATCAATGGCACGGATCTGGTAGATGCCCGTACTTTGAGGATTAGGAAAATAAATCGCACAACTTCGGCCATGAATGGAACGGTCATCTTCAAGGTACCTCTGGACAACAGCTACAAGGTAATTGGATCTATATTGATTTAAAATTTGTTCTAAACCCTTTCTGACGTCCATCAGATTGATTTCAGCTTGTACTACAGTAGACTGGGAAACAACCAATTTGTCCACTATCCGATGAAATTGGCTCCCATAGGAGTATGCGATTTTCTTACTAAGATCTATCCGTTGTACTACCCGTACCTCAAGCAAGGAGTCGTTAACTCTCCACCCACAACAGAGTGTCCTATTCTTCCGAGAGTCGCATATGCCCGTGACTATGTGGTTTCGCGACACCTAATTCCTCCATTCGTTCCTACAGGATTGTGGCGTGTTATCCTTACATTGAAGCATGGCGATGAGACTGTTGGAGTTACCGAAACATTAAGTAAAGTATATTCAGATCTCGAGTGGTAATTTCTTAGTAAAAATATGGTTTCATCTATTCCAGTGACCTTGGTTACTACTCTGTATGTATTTAAAAACAAAATAAGTATCGCATCTTCCTTTCACGTAACATGTTGTCACTGCCATCGCCGTTCGACCCCCGGCCGGTCCAATCAACTTTTCGAACGTCCTTCAAGGTCGCCGTCCAGGCGTTAATCGTCTTACCATGTCGGTCGACTGCGGGCCTATAAAATTTCACTTTCGTTTCACTCCACCAGCAATGTCTTCTTGTTCTTGTTACTTCGCCTCAATGATACCCGATACAGCAGCAATGATCTTGCTCCTGCTCCTGCTGCTGGCTGCTGCATCGCCAAATCCTATCAGTATCACAACAGGCGGCGGCGCGCAGTGAAATGCTTGAGGATGGCGCCAGCGTGAAACCTTCGGACGTGCATATGTCAATAGTCTCGCGAGATCGTGGTCATAGGAACAGCATCCATCGTGTTTCAACCTTCAGCAAGCGCACATATACATACAGTACATATTCGCGCAGGTTCGGTGGTGGCTGCTCTGTCGTCGTCAGGACACCATCACGATAAAGATTCATGATAATTATGGCGTCGTTTTTGCCTTCCCTCCTCCCCCTCCCTCAGTCACAGTTCAATGGCGATGGTGGTGGTGGATGGCTGTTAATTTCAGTGAGCCTTAATCTTAAATAGTATAAATTACTCGCGAGTCTTCTCGTGTTCTCAGCAGGACCGCCTGGTTGGAACAATTCTGAATGCGATCCATTTGGGGATCTGTTACGTTTATTTTTTTTCCCCCGAAGTTATTCTCTGCATTCAGTGGGGTACACTCAATCACTTCGTAGAACGAGCTGAGCTGAAGGTATGAGTTGCAGCGTGTTTGTATCTAGGAAACGAGCAATCACGTCTGAAGGCGAAGAAACGACTTTGCAAAAGTATGTCCAAATTTGGAGCAGTTAAGGTCAGCTGTTGATGAGTAACCGATAGTTATATAATTTTATCTCGTTTTTTTCTCCTCTTTTTGCACCAAGTCACCAGTGTCTGCTGAGGTCACACACATCTCGACGGATAGGCTGGATTTATGTACCCACATGCGGACATAAATTGAACCATGTATATCTTGCATACTCCCTTCAGTCATGCTGTCGTCGTTGTCGAAGTTGCCGCGGCTTCACGTTGTCGTGAAGTCGTGAATGAGCATTCGTTTAATCCTATTTATGAGCAATTGAGCTCGGCCGGAACATACAGCACCAGCACCAACAACAGTGCATGCAATATAGGTACTTACTATGTTATGTTCTCTATGCAGCAGTGTCAGATGCGAAAGATGACCACAGCGGAGCGCAGTGCAGAGATTGATACTCAAATTGATGTGGTCGTTAATTTCAATGCGCTTAAGCGGCAATCACTGTACATGATCGCGCATTAACGATAATGTGGTTTAAGTTCTTGGGCATCGGCAGATGGCGGTCACTGGGGACTGATAAATGATAAAGGTGGTCTCTGCCATGAATGAGTCAAAAAAGGAAGTGCCACGCTTGTTTGCTCGGCGGTGCGGTTGTGATCGATGAAATGCTTGAATTTCGCAATATTTGTTCAACATAGTTGGATTACTTTTGATTGTTTTGAATTTCCTATGTGAGAATCAACATATACCTCTATTAGTTAAAAGGCCTACTGTAGGAAACCAAGGGAGACACTTAAACAGGGCTGGTAGCAGGTTGGTTTTTAGTGACTTGGTCACTATTTTGAGTCTAGTCACTAAAAAGTCACTATTTGCATCCAAAAGTCACTAAAGTCACTATTTTTCGGAAAATGGTCACTGGAGTCACTATTTTCGTACCGCCAATTGTAAGAAGTTTAAAAAAAATCACTTGTATCTATTGTTCAATAGTCAACCAAATTAAGCGATCTGGCCACACTACATACACTCAGTAGCAAAAATCGAACTTTTTATCGAACTTTCAACAGCTGAACGTTCGGTAAAAAAATAACTGAATTTTGATGAAATTTGACAGTATTCCGGACATCAGAGGAAGAGCTCTCTCTCTCTCTCTCTCTCTCTCTTGTTCTGCCGATTGCTCGGTCGGATAGCGGATGGATGGCTTCGGATGTCAACAGAAACGTCTTAGAAGTCCATCAGCTGGTCAAACTGATGAACTACCTCTACTTTACATCCTTGACGGTCCCAATACCCATCGAAATTTTGAGACATCTGATATGTGCCGAGAGCTGCCGAGAATTGCGATGTATGCTAATGTTACAAGAGACGAATTTCACGCCTACTCGTCTTTGTGATTGGCAGCACCCTCTCAGAATCCAATGAAACTTTGTTGGTGTGTAGAGACTTTGCATACTTTGTTTTTTTTTTAAATTTATCCAGACTACCATTTAAAAAGGGCATAAGTTTTCTGATCGATTTTTTTTTAATCAACAACTCATTAAGGAAAAGATTTACAAAAAAGTAATGTATAGGGGACTTTGAGATAATCGTCTTAACTTTTATGAAAAAAAGTTGTAAAAATTGTAAAATCGATTCCTGCACGCTAAAAACAAACATTTTAAAATTTAAAACCAATTTGCAAAAATGTCAATCTAAGAATTGGACGAAATTTTATTTAATAACGGAAATATGAATCCTAGAGAGTTTGAGTTGTTAAGTGGAATACCTGTAACTAGAAATGAGAAGAAAAATTAGTATTTTCCATTGATTTCCAACTACCTTTGCTTATCTTGACAGATACGCGTATTTCGTCTACAATGTGCAGACTTCTTCATTTCAATTTTCTAGAAGTCACTCATACGTCACTTTTTTGTAATTCTTGTCCTTTTTGAGTTATGTTGATTTAAAAAAAAAATCTATCAAAAAACTGAAGACCTTTTCAAGAGGCAGTCAGGATATTTTTTTTAAAAAACATCGCATGCAAAGTTGCCTGAAAAGACATAGTCTACACACCCACAAAATTTCATTGGATTCTGAGAGGGTGCTGCCAAACACGAAGACGTGTTGGCGTTAAATTCGTTAAAAGTAAATTGGTACGAAAATCTTTGACAGTGGTTTGTTTCCACTTATATAGAAACCAACTGGTGCAAGTTGATCAGAGTAGTCGATCGCGTTCAGAAATAACGTCAACTGAAACGCAAAAGAAGAACATATATTCTGCACAAACACCTAGAAAATCCGGAGTGGTCCGGTTCCAAGCTGGCTAAAGTCCTGAAAACGCCGAAAACAACACTTTGTCGAGTGCTCAAAACCTACAAGAAAACCGTGAGTATGGAAAGGAATCAGCGGACCTCCGAAAAACTGGAACCAGGGGTCTTCAGCTGCGCAACAAGGTGTTAACGTGCGGTAAAGCCAACCCCGGACTTTCGATCCGAGATGTGTCCAGAAGGTACAACGCCAACATTCAAGCGGTGCGGAACATTCTTGCCAGGGAAGGATACAAGCCCTACAAAGTCAGTAAACATACGAACCGGCCTATGAAGCAGAATTCCGTGGCCAAAATGCGTATACGGCTCTAGTACGACCGTGTTTTGACGAAACACAAGGGCTGCGATTTTAAGCAGCTTCCCGGTTTACATCGCGCCTAGACGTGGGGATGTGCAAAGATTCAAGTTCGTGTTTGCCGACAAGTTCGCGAAGAAGACCATGATATGGCAAGCGATTTGCAGTTGTGACGGAACCATTCGTCACACCCTCAACGATGACATCCCAATTTTTTTTTTGGGATTCATCGAAGAATGCCTGAAAAAGCGTGTATTGCCGTTCATCCGCAAGCAGAGGGGTAAGGTCATCTTTTGGCCCGATTTGGCCTTATGCTGCGAGTCAAGGACATCCAGCAAATGCGGGCAAAATGGAAGAAATGTGCTGATTCCGTGTCCGTTTCCACTGCGCTGATGGGCTTCATCAAGAGGAGGGTTCTAGATTTCGTTCGAACTAGAGAGATGTAACCATCTAATGCTGTAACATTGAAGTTTTAATAAAAGTACTGTAAAGTAACCATTAGTGGACTTATGGAATAACGAATTATAGACGTACCAATTTATTTTTAGTTAGCCTTTACTAGTTCTTAACCGTATTCGTAATTATTTGCAAGAAATCTATGCACACGTAGAAATCTCTTATAATTTAATCTACAGTTATGTGTATATTTTTCCAGGTGCGCTTGTATAGACAGAGGGTATTTTATTGTACCAACTGCAAAGGCAGGTACATGCGCACCGATTACTACCGCAACAAATTTTGTTGTGGCAAGTGTAGTGCAACTAACCTAAATCTTCAACAATACATATAGACGCCTCTTTACGTAAAAATATGTGTTTAATTTTTAGTTCATGTACAATTTTGAAAAGATTTGGAATTCCCGAGTAATGTATAAAAAATTTAATTTCTTTTTCTTTCATGGTAATGATAATGCAAGTCCATCTACAATTGCAGCAAGACTACAATCGAAAGACATGCAGACAGTACACATGTTATTCTCATTTTATATTATAACATTATAATATTTTTTATGCTATTTCTGCATTCATATCGTCATTTTGGTCCACCTACCCCCATTGAGATAAGGCGCATAACCTGGCATATTGCAGGCTTTTGGTTCAAATGCCAAAAATTCACCCACAGGCAAAAGGAGCATAAACTAATCTTTCTAGCATCTATGCTCCCAATGATAAAGTACAAATGATCACACTGTTTAACTCTACATGGAAGCGTTTGGTACGGGAGGTCCATGCTTTCTTCCTTCCCTTGATTCAGAGTAGTAGAGCGATTTTAGATCTTTCTGGAATCGCTCTATTTCTTGGAATCCTCTTTGCGGCACATGCTACGCAGTTGGCCAATGACAAGAAAAATGATGTATTCAAGAAACAATCATTTTCCAGGATGCCTTCAGGAATTGGCTGCGTTAGTGTGAGATAAGATTAGATTAGATAGATTAGATTAAATGTACATTTTTGGAAAGACCTAACATACATGGGTACATCTAAAGAAATCTAAATTAAAATGATTTTTTGTTTGTTCTGCAACCGATTTGTAATGGCAATACCATTATATAACATTTCGTAATTGTTTTTCAAAAAATGTTCCCACTCTCTCTTTTTTGTATGCCTTCTACTTACATTTCCTGGGGCGTAGAAGGATGATTTTTCAAATGTTGGCAAATTTTCTCGGCTTACCTAAAAAGGAAAAACAAAAGTTAAAGTTAACAGAAGTTAATAAGAGTTCAATCGATAGTATGTGAAACAAATGATGGTCATTTTTTCCTGTATTATATCGATCCTTGAGAACATTCACAATTTTCATTAAACTGACTTATTCAATTGTACCAAAACTGTAATTTCATTTGGTAAATAATGCGTAAATATGCCAGGGAAGTCTATTAAGTACGTCAACCTTTCAGAGAGCGACGTGAGTTTTGGAAACTGTGATGAAAATTATTGTTATCCATACAAACTACGTTAGGATGGGGAGGTTGAAAATGGGCCTTTTTCGTGGCATTCTTAATGCACGTTCCTAGGGCTAAATATGGAAAAAGTTTACAGCAAAGTTCTGGAACAACTTTACAAGAATATAGAGGCAAAGAAAAACATGAAAAATTAGTCGAGCTATTAGTACACCACACTGAAGAAGTCTGCACATTGCAGACGAAATACGCGTATCTGTAAATATAATCAGTAAAGGTAGTTGGAATAAAATGGAAAATACTAGTTTTTCTTCTCATTTCTAATTATGAAAAAGTATTTCTTAAAGAAAGCTCTAGATATTTACTAGAAATCGTGTATCTAAGATTGCAATAAAAAATTGTTTCAGATTTAGAAATATATTAAAAGAATCGTAATTCAATTCTATACCCAAAATAAAAGAAAGCAAGATTGTTATACAATTTCGCATGATTTTGTTTCATTTCTCGTAATGGATCTTAAAATGCAAGAAATGTTGTCAATTGTTAAAAAGTAGAGTTCTGTGGGTCCACGCTTATGCACGTTTTCGTTCGTTTTCATCGATAGCAGCATTTCACCAAAAACGTGATTTGAGGTATACTTTTAATTTACTGTTACTGGGACTAACAGACATCTTCAATGTGTACAAACTGGTGACCCATTATAAAGCAATACCGGCGCCGGCCGTGCCCAGAATGCTGACCAAGTAGGGAATGGGAAGGAACGTGTTGACATGATACTCGCTTTGGGAGAAGCCGAGAAATCCTCTGCACTTTCACGACAAATCACTGGGATGTTGGATAGTTGGGGAAAGGTTAGCAGCAGGGTTCGTTTTGGTTAACGATACGCTGAAAATATGTAGCACTTTCCGCCAAAAGCAATGGGCCGCTCCAATGTGACTGAAAAGAGACAAGCATAACGAAAAACAAAAAAAATAGACCAAATAAAATAAAACAGGATATTGTCTTCAAAATATGGTAGAAATAAATTATTTGTTGCTGCAAACCAGCTCTCCTCGATGGCCTAGATCTCGGCCAAGTCGTGCTGGACCCGCAGCTGCTGCAGTCGGCACTCGTCCACATCAAGTGTCGGAAACGTTCCGGTAGTAACATGATATTCTGCATCTAATACACTCACAGAAAAAATAATTAATTTTAACAGGCACGTTTTTTTCGGAAGAAGCCATTGTTTACGTTTGTCAGTTAGGCCCTAATTGAGAATCTTTGTCGAATTTTGCCATTCGTTGTGCCATTGCCAAGTTATCCACCGCGCACTTGCCATTGCTTAAAGTTAACAATTGTTGTTTTCTATTCAACTGGAACACATCAATGGCAAAAACTGAATAAATGATGACTCAATGATTCAAGGTTCAAAAAAGGCGTACTGTTGTATTCTTTTTCATTAGCGCGAAACAGCGGATTCCCACTGAGAAAATGTCAGGATCGTGGGCCTGACCGTCGGGCTCTGAACAAAAGGTTCAAGCAACAGCTGTAGATCTTTTTACTGAGGTTTTTTAAAGAAGCTACTCAACAAATCTCCAATGTACCCTTTAACGCGTTACGGCACCTGCACTAATCCTGATGTTATGACGTAGTTCACATAAAAGAATTTGAGCAGCTGCCGTCTTCAAACGTTGCTTGCCGGATTACAGAAAATAGAACTACGTTGGACAAATCTTGACTGGGACTGATTGGCCAAATTTGACAACCTTTGTTAAAAAGATACTGATAACTTCAAATTTGTTGTATAAAATTTCAAATCTAATTACTTTGGAATCATCTTGTACAGTGCCTAGTCAACTTATTACTGCACTTCGTCTCATTTTACTCATATTTTTGAGTACAATTGTATACCATCTCTTTTTCTCACACGAAATGTTACTCAATTTTCGTTAAAAAGTGGATCAATTCAATTTTTGAGTATATCCACTTTTTACGAAAATTGAGTAACATTTCCGTGAGAGAAAAAGAGACAGTATACAATTGTACTCAAAAATTGAGTAAAATGAAACGGGAGTGTACATTAAATCTGACAGTTTGACTGGCAACCCATTTTTCCCTAACCAATAAAAACAAATGGTTGGTGCCATCTATTAGCTTATTGCTACTTGATATCTTGACATCCATTTGACACAGTTAAATGAGATGAAGTCGAACGTCTGTTCTTGGCTTTACTATTTTTCTTCGATGTTTATGCTTCTGGACCCTTGAAAGATCAATGACAAAAAAGTGTTCTCGTTAGCAAAATGGGAGACTAAACCAGGTAACGCAATACGCAAGAAGCGCGTTTGGAAGCTGTTATATGTCATTTTGTCTTTTTGAAACAAGTTAGAAGCACTCAAGATTGAACAATTTCCTCAAAAACTTCAAAAATATGAAAATGTCCACTCATTTTCCCAGTCGAGAAAATTAGACACAAATGCGGGAAAAATGTGGGAATTTTTAAATTCAGATTGTTTGGCCACCCTGTTTCTATCCGTGCTCTTCGTGCACCCATTAATTTACAAACTAAGCCTGCACAACGAATCAAAATTCACTTTGACACAGTTTTGGTATTTTCCTCTGAAATCTTCTTCTAGATATAGGCACTTTATTTCCGCTCAGATTTTCCGTCGTCAATATTCTTTCTCAAACGTAACAATCGCCAACTTAGGTTCGATGCAAGCAGCAGCAGCCATTCATGCCGTTCGTTTTGGACGACCAGACAGCATGAACACTTTTTACAATTCCCTTTTTCCACTGCGACCCGTCTGAAATATATAACCAATCGACTCCGAACGTCCGTAACTTTATACTTTCAATCATTTTTACGAAATTTTCGCCATTGGTCAGCGTAAAAATTGCATTTCATTTCACTGCCACCGAGAACCGTGATCCTAGACGTCATCTTTTTTCGACTCCTCCTCATCAATTCACGCACGACACCCTCTGTCGTGCATAGATTTGTTCACCATCAGTAAGTAAAATCCGTTGGGGAGCACTTTGGCACATTTTTATTGTGAATTTCGATCGAAAACACGATTATTTTTCAATTTTCTCAAAATTTTAACTATGACGGGGAAAAAAACGTCTTCTTCGCTCAAAAGCACAGCCTACTCCTATGACCTCTAAAGTTCCTTTTGTTTGGACACTCAGTTGCTACTAACTTTGCTAATTTACAAATACTTACTCGAGGTCATTATGCTGGTGTATCTCATTCGACGCAACTTCCAGGGCAGTGGCTCTGCTCAACGAGGTGCTTCAATTAGGGCATTACGGATCTAGAGATCTCCGTTGGAGATTTGATCATACAAACACAATATGTAGGTACGTGGAAAGAGCTCTTCCGGTCGAACCAGATCAAGTCATCTTCAGGTAGCTTGTCATGGTAGGCACGAATGCGATCGAAAGTTGTTTGCATACAAGTGGAGCCGCTACAAATGATGTCATGCTGGCTGGCGTTTGGAGCCGTCGGCCATCGGGAGGAATACCTACATATGTTATCGTGGGACTACGCAGCACTGCAACTACTCACTCTTCACGAAGGGGCAATCCTACGAAAATAAGCATACGAACACGACAAGTGGGGCTGCAAAAATAAACACTCCGTTTTAACACCCAAATGAGTAGGTTGCAGCAAGCAGCCGAGATTTTCAAACTCCACGCCGATAGATCAATGGGTAGGATGTGCGCGGTACTCTCTCTCCGGTTTCCTCACGTTCCCAAAGTTCATCGTCGGTATATACATACTTGTTGCACTAGAGTACTTGCGGCACCAGCAACAGCACTCTCTGAGGTGCTAAAACGTTGGACCTTGAACGAGAGTTTGCCGCGATCGAACTAGACCCGAGATGACAATTTATGCAGCGCCGTACAACAAGCCTTCAGAATTGAAAATTAATTCGTTATATAAGAGAAAAACTAAAGACAGCAACGTGCAGCAAGCTGCAGCAACGATCTCCGATGAGAGCTGTTGACACCGAGGTACGGTTAAGAATAAACAATAGCACAATAATTGTGGCGCCAAAATATCCGTATAAATTAAAAGTCAATAAATTAAGCGATTCTGGGCGCAAAAAAGAAGTGTGGCGGGCAATTAGCTGGTGCCGCACCTTAGATCTACGACCTACGACAGGGGGAATTCACTCGACTGGAACGGACGCCAGCAATGGTGCCTGCTGCATATTCCGGTCGTTTCGTTCGGGAGAACTAAGTGAGCGTGAAATTCGATGCTCTAGCGCACCAGTCAAGTGCTGTTTCGATTGAAAGGGGACAATTAGAAGACTTGGGCTGTTGGAGATCTAGGTGCCTAGGTCGCGCCGATCGGATCGCGAATATTCATTATGTGCATTGAAAATTGGGCGCGTCACTGCCTCTCGATGATTAAATTATTGGTTCGCAGCAGGGCAACCTTGCAGTTGGCTTGGCTTGTTGTGACAGGTACATTGGTTTGTTCGATTGTTGTTGCATACGGGTTGGGATTGACGGAGTGATCACTGTAGTTGTGGCTGTTGAACTAACAGCTCTAATGCAATGATTTAGAGGGGGCATTATTGCTAGCCGTTTTCGTTTAATTGTAATTATCTTCGATTTTAAAAGCATGTTATGAGCGGAGATAAGTATCCGTTGAACAATGCGTCGATCTTAAATTATAGTACATTGTTCGGCAAAGGAAACAAACAACTTAATCGAAGACTAAAATGTTCCGTGATATTTTGTAATGATCTTCCTTTTTATTCACGCTGTTATGCTGTTAGTCCGAGCTCGTTAAAAAAATATCAAGTAATGTTATTTAATGCTATTTAGCACCGCTCGGAGTGACCTTGAAAGTAAATGGATGAACCAAACTACTTCTACTAAAATATCAGAAGTAAAAAGTGTTGTTCACCGCGCGAGCCATGGAACCAAGGTAGATTTTCTATCAGTTGCTGCAGTGCATTGCTTTATTTTCTTCTTTTGGTGATGGTAAACAGTGTAGTTTGTTTCTGCAGTGCAGTGATGAATTACTAAATTTTAAGTGTGAAATAGTGAATTTTGTGCCGTAATATAACTTCCATCGTGCACATAAAGTGTTGTTTAACCAGATCAGCTGGAGACGATTGGTCTCCGTGCTGGTTTTCATTTAATTTTGAGAATTTTTGCCCCGGTGATATTTTTTTAATAATCATTTATTTGTACAGGCTCAATCGAATTAACTTTACAGAGCCAAATTTTCATACTTTTATACATCATTTATCTTAAAACTAAAGTTAGGAGGTTAGAGCCGATTACTCGCGGCCGTCTCGAGGTTAATAGGAATTACAAATTACGGATGGCAAAAGAGGGTGAGAATTCAAAGTATGGTTCACATAACACATAAAATTTAAATTCTAAATTATCTTATAACTATAAAATTTATGGTTTCTTTTGACTTGAACATTTTTTGAAAAGAAAAACACACACACATACACAGATAAAAAAACTTAAACTAAACATTCAAGTTAAACTAACTACAATCTAAGGCTAATGTTAGTCAAAAATACATAAATGAGTTTCATGTACTCCAAATCACGTACAGCCAAAATATCTCCAATTGGCACATTGGGTTGTCTACTTCGAGCCCGAAGGGAATCATAAAGCCCCGATCTGACTCCACAATGTTCAGTACAAGACCAAATAACGTGATCTGCGTCCTGATAGCCTTGTCCACACTCACAGAGATTGATGTCGCTCAGCCCAACCCGGTATAAATGAGCGTTCAAAGAATAATGATTAGACATGAGCCGAGACATGACACGAATGAAGTCTCGGCCCACATCCATCCCCCTAAACCAAGATTTCTTCGACACATTTGGGATAATAGAATGTTGCCATCGCCCCAAATCTCCTTTACTCCATTTATACTGCCAGCTACCGAGTGACTGTTGACGAAAAATAGGAAAAAATTCGTTGAAGGTGATTTGTCGATCACAAATATCGCCTTCCATAGCGCCCACCTTTGCAAGCGAGTCCGCTTTCTCATTGCCCGGAATTGAACAATGGGATGGGACCCATACAAAGGTGATGATAAAAGAAGATAAAGCACTTAGAACCTCCTGTATGTTCATGAGAAAATACGAGGAGTGCTTTACCGGCCTCAATGAGTGAATATCCTCTATAGAACTGAGACTATCCGTGAAAATGAAGTACTGATCCGGTGTTAATGAGGCAACAATTTCTAGCGTAAAATGTATTGCCGCTAATTCAGCGACATATACGGAACAAGGAGCTTGAAGTTTACGGTTGGCGCTATAAATTTCATTAAATATTCCAAAGCCTGCTGACTCCTCTATCAATGATCCGTCAGTGAAAAACGATTTAGTGGAATCAACTTGGCCAAACTTTGCAGCAAATATCACCGGAGCAATCATATGACGATGATGCTCTGGGATTCTTCTGGGAGCTCCTGTTTCATGGATAAATCAAAATGAACCGAATTGTCGAAATCGGGAAGCAAACACGATTGGAAATGTTCGGCAAAGGGCTGACATCCTGTGTTATGTACAAATGGTACATGAAGCGGGTATGAGGATTCAACTCAAGGAGCTTCTCAAAATGTTCGATTACCTGAGGGTTCATAACTTCACACCTGGTGAGGAGCCGGAGAGATAATTCTGACAACCGATCCGAGAGTGACAACATGCCAGCCAGCACTTCAAGACTCATGGTGTGAGTCGAGTGCATGCAACCTAACGCGATACGGAGACACTGATATTGAATACGTTAAGTTGGTAAGCGGTAAAGTTGATTAATGGGGTGAAACATGTCCAATCTAAAGTTGGGATGGAGATTCGTAACTTTTCATTGAATTCTGCCGCTGTGCTTGAGCGCGTCGGTGAGACTAGCAAAGTTCAGCAGAAGTCACTTAACCTGGATTCGGGAGTAGAGAGGGTTCTCGGTATGGTCTGGAAGCCATCTGAAGACGTGTTGAGTTTCAAAATCAGCCTTAAAGAGGAGGTTCGCAACATTGTGGAGAGTCAGGATGCACCCACTAAACGCCATGTCCTACGGACGATCATGTCCTTGTTTGATCCGTTAAGACTAGTAGCACACTTCTCGATCCACGGGAAGATACTCATGCAGCGCATCTGGAGGACAGGATCAGGCTGGGACGTGCCAATCAATGGCGAAATACTGGAAGATTGGTTAAGATAAGCGAAGTCAGTGTACCAAGATGTTTCTTTGCAGGGACCGTGGCTAAAGACTGTGTTCGATGAAATTTGGACACACGCAATTGTTCGTAACTTTTTAGCGTGTGGGTAAAAATTATTGAAATTTTAACTGAATGTATTTCATTGTGTTGTGTCAATTGTGTAATTAGTTTTGTGAAAATCGGTCGAGTGATTTCAGTGATGGCTTCAAATGAAGAAATAGTGCGCCAACAAATTTTGGGCACTCACTTCGAAAACCCAAACGCTTCTCATCGATGGATCGGAAAACAGCTCGGAATCGCGCATTCAACCGTATCTCATGTGATCAAAACGTTCAAGGACCGTAAGACAACCAAGGCGAAAAATGGTAGTGGCAAAAAACGTGGCACATCAAATCCGGAGAAGGTCTGGATGATATTGAACCAATTTAAGCGTTATCCCAACATTTTGACCAGGGATGTTGCGAAAAAGGCAAAAGTTTCAGTTTGTTTTGTGCAGAAAACAATGAAACGTTCTGGATTACTTGTGTACAAGGTCAGTGGCCAAAACTTGTGCAAGACATTTGTACAGCGCAACCGTTCTTTATTGTGACATATGGGGGAAGGGGGAGGTTTAAAATCGTTATGTAACAAAATAACCAATTTGAAAAAAAAATCATAAGTGCATAACCAATTTGCATAAATAAAACGTCCTGTGTTCCAAGCAAAGTAGCAAGTAGAAAATAATTTATACTAGTCAAGAACTATGTTTAAAAAATCTGGGAGAACCCCACTTTCAATACGTCAATACGTGAAAGCTTTCAATCCATATTTTGAAGTAAAAATTTCGAAACTGAGCCAAAACTTTGTTTTTGTATTATTTATCATGTTTGCCATGTTTGCCATCATGACACCTCAAAACATGAATAAAACATAAATTTCGCATTATATTTCCATCGTAGTTCCATCAATTCGTGAAGACAAAACATAGTTATTCGGTATTTGCATAAAATATTCGAACTTTGTACTTAACTCCGTCCATTAGGGTTTGTACAGACTCTTCAGAAATCGTAGAAGCCGTCTTTGTCCAAATTTGCTGGAAGTGTTTGATGCCTTTGATTCCTTGCTTCTTTCCAGAAAGCTTTCGCTTCATCAGAACCCAATATCTCTCGATTGGTCGTAGCTCGGGGCAATTTGGCGGGTTTGAGGTTTTTGGTACAATGTTCACTTGATTTGCTTGGTACCACTCCATCACAGTTTTTGCATAGTGCCATGATGCCAAATCGGGCCAGAACAAAGGTTTTTTTTTGTGACTTTTGATGAAGGGTAGCAATCGCTTCTGCAGACACTCTTTCGGATAGATCTCCTTGTTGATTGTGCCTCTAGTGACGAAAGATTTACTCTTTTTGCCACACGTGCAAATTGCTTGCCACACAAGGTATTTTTTGGGAAATTTCCATGCCTTCTTCGTTCTGAAATGCTCAGCTGTAGCATTTCTGGCCATAGCAGAATAAAAAGCTAGCCCTGGAAGCTGCTTGAAATCCTCCAGGACATAAGTTTCATAAAACTTCGTCAAATATTCGCAGTACAAACGTCGAGCCCGTGATTTTGTTGCCAAGTTCTGTTTGTCGTTGCGATTTGGAACTGTTTTTACTTTATACGACCTAAGTCTCAAACGTTGTTTTGATTTTTGGACAAAACCAGGCGACATCCCTATTTTACGAGCCACCGTTCGAATGGAGAGACTTGGGTTTTTCGTTAATATCCTTTTCACCTTTCGGTCCATGACAGGATCAGCGCGTCCAACGTTTTTGTCACTTCTCGGTTTCCTCTCCACCGTCAAACATTCCGAAAATGATTTGAGCACATCGTGAACAGTGGATTTAGGCAAATCCAATGTTTTTGCAAGGTCCCGTATTGACAAGTCAGGATTTGCCGTACGCCCGTACAAAATTCGCTCGCGCACATGTTTTTCTTTCGTCGCCATCTTGAATACTAAACATGAAATGTAAACATCAATCGTAGTCTTTTTCATCATAGACTCTCAGCTATACCACAGTGAAATTTTTCATTCCTACGCGCAATATTTCAAAATTTACAATGATTTGAAGGTGTCCGGATTAATGTGGATGCAGACCTTATACGTATGCTTAAACATATGGTTGGTTAAAATGTTAATAATTTTGCGTAGGACCCATCCCTTCTTATGAATTTCGCTCCATGGTGCACTTATGTGATCCTCAACTTTCTAGGACACGCTATTCGACGCTAGTACTTAGCACGCGAGACGCTCAGAATTGATTTCATAACGGACGAATGATCAGTTTTCAGTGGCCCGATACTTTATCATCGCATTGGGTAAATATGGATACCGGTAGCTATCCGATTAGCCGGTCTTGCAAGACTCTGACATCCGTACCACAAACGGGCGGACTGTGGTGAGTAAACAAAGCCCTGTCAGAACCACCAGTTTAGAGCTCGTGTCGAAAACTGAAATCATTTCGGTTTATCTCGCGTGCTATATATCAGCATTGATAGCGTAGCTCTGAATGAAGAGAGGCACGAAAATACAGCAAGAAGCCTTAATTATTTAGAAGGGACGGGCCTTAGTTATAAAATCAGATACCGGCAACAAAGCCAAATAATTTTGCAGCTGAGGTGTGTGATTATTTCTACATTCATCGTGGAATGCAACTAAATGAAATAAAAAGAAGAAGACAATTTGAATCATTTGTTACCCGTTTTTGAGGACCCGGATAGGGAAAACATATTTGCAACTAGTTCTTACAGAGATTTGTATGGGAACAAAAGTAGGTCATTTTTAAGTAAAACATTGAACTACTTACACTAATAGCACTTAATTGTAATTTCAATGCAATCTTTTTCAAGTTTTTTTTTCTTTGTCATTAAGTTCCAACTAACGGAAAATACATTTTCAGCTTTGAAGCTGTGCAACAATGCTATTAAAGAGGTGTTTCCTTTTGTCCCGCAAAATAGAGATTCTTCCCGAACAAAGGCTTCTGAGTTTAATGACCCCAAGCAGTAGAAAATAAGAACGCCCAATACTGTCGGACGATTGATTTGCGAGTGAGTAATTTGCTTGAATCACTTGAAGCTGTGCCCTACTGCACTGCATGATTCAACTAAATCTTAGAACGCATACCAGTCCATCTATTTATCAATCAATTTACGGCCACTTGTGTGCTCATTTTACCACCATAAACCACACACATTGCAAACCCATGAAGTGCCACTCTGCTCACTTGGGGAATCTCCTCAGCACCCACTTGAACCCAAATTCCTCACGAGCGTACGTAAACCACCCATGTTATTAGCGGTCAAATGTTGTTTTTTGTGACTTCCAACAGTCCTCCGCAATCTGGGCAAAAAACAACGACCCACCTCAAACTCTCCTCTCGTCTCGGATAGTCGTTTGTTGCATCACGATCTGCAGTAATCCCCCTCTGGCACCCGGTAGCCTACATAGTAGTGGTGGTAGCTGACGGACGGACGGACGGACCACGCGCTTAATTGCCAATAAACCCTTCCAAGGTCGCCTCTCGTACACTCAGTCGGTCAGACCTGCGCAAACCTGGTCAAAAGGCGATTATTATTTAGCATTACCCAGGCGCTCGCTGACACCCTCCAGGTATTCATTTTCCTTACGTTTTTTGATAACTCTATTATGGGTGTCGTGCATGTGTGACTGCTTTGCTTCGGAGTTCGGTTCGGTCCGGTGGATGAATAGCACAGGATTATTTCTATGCGATTCACCCGTAAGACATCAGCGAAGGAGGGCAAGAGGGGCTGACGGTGATTTATCTAGGCGCCATTGTAAACGTCGCAGATTAAGCCTGGCTGATCGGAAGCTCGGCAATAAACATCTCGTAAGAAATATTGTGAGAAGAAGAAACGCGTAAAATGATTGAACCTTATATTTAACCTAATTGATTAATGAATGTGCATCGAGGGGCAGTCAATCGGCCACGTCTGGTATGGTGCGTTTTTCGTTTTCTGGTGACCCTGCGAGAGCATCAGCCATCTAGGCGATGTTTACGTTTTTATTTTCTGCGCCTGTTTGATATACAAGGCAGCAACAACGAATAATGCCCCGGAGTTAGCCACTTTGGAATTTTAAATTGTTGAGGAATTTTGTATGACTGATTGGAAAATAATTGGCGCAGAGGCTTGGACAGGAGGAAAATGCATATGCAAATGGTTGCATGTTTAACGTTTAGTGAATAGCTGTTGTTAGTTTTAAGTTGAGGTAATAATGATTCGGAGAATGCAACCTTCAAATAAGGTGGTATTGACAATTTTCGTTTGGTCAAGGTCGTTCAAAATTATAGCCGTTGCGAGATTTGTTGGACACTTTCGAAATTTTTGAATTTGGAAAAGAAGATTGCAGGCGTTATGTTCCGTTTATGGCGATGAATAATTTTGTTTGATTGGTGGATTACGATGGCGCGGAGAATTATTTATTGAAAGTTTGCATGAGTTTTGGATCGTTGTCAACTTTGTTTCTTCGTATAGTGAAGCATTTGTAGGGTCTTACTTGCTAGCTGGTAACATTGAGCTTTGCTACTCACATGCCTGATTTTTGTAGGAAACTCGTTCATAATCTAATCATTTTACACATATTCAATTCTTCTCCGCTGGTCAAAGTTTTCATTCCGACATTCCTTAGTACAGGTATACCTTGATTTTATGGACACTCGATTATATGTACCATCGATTTTATGGACATTTTACCTAGATTTTATGTACATGTTTTTTCACATGTTTCATTTTTTATTCTAGGACAGTTTTCGTATTATTTAAATTGTTTGTTCCCTTGAAAAGGAGACTTTGTCACTTGCGGGCACTCAAAACTCACTTCCACAGAAGGTTTTCCAAAATATCTAGTGCTGGCGCTAGTACTTTTTTCGACAAATTCATCGTGGGTATCAGACAGTCTGATCGATTAAATCCGAACCCTAGATGATACAAAAAATCCTGGGGTTGAAGAAGTAGTGCCTATAATTTTTCAATTAGGTAATATCCATTGATAACATTTTTAATGCTAAAGAGTCGTTGACGACGTCGTAACGACTTATAGAGTAATTTAGAGGATGCTATACAAAATGTTTGACGAAAAAAAGGAGGGTAGTTGTGTTTATAAACACGGTGCTTTTTCGATTAATGGCGTGATCAATGGATGATCCCTTATATAAATAACGAGGCAATTCAAGTGATTTTTAAATACTGTGCTCAACAGTGATGTTGAAATCAACTCACTGAGCCATTCCGCGTGAGCGAAATCACCTTCGATTATACAGACAAAATTCGTGCTTGAGATTCTCAGCCGAACATTCATTAGTTGTCTCAAATGAGCTAAACGATGTTATCTCCCAAATTGGTCAAAGTTTAGCTTTGGCGGTGTTTCTTATTTTTGATGGCGTGATTTATTACTTCTCTACTATAAAAATTGGAAAACACCGCATTTATGTAATGTAAGCACCGAGGAACAATCAATGAGTAAAGCGGAATGAAAAAATCGGTTATGATTTTTATGCGGATGATTTCTTAGAGCAAAGAGTCGCGCTTGATAAAAATCATGAGTGAGATTTGAGATTTCGATTTTTCAACATCACTGCACTGGTACTCAATCAATACTCACTCATCTGTACTCGTCTACACTTTATCCATCATTTTAAACTTAAAACAACGTTTTCTAGTTCAACGGTCAGATTAAATCTGAGTTATGTTGAACATAAATCCCACTAGTATCTGATTAACGTGTATTTTTTTGACATTTTTGATCGTGAGTTGCATCATAACTGCTATTTGAACTCGCATTTGTGCAGGCTGTAATCACTCAAATGGCTTCAATTCAGGTGATGGTTATCAGGAAATATCTTAACCTTCGTGCGTTGAAAAATTTGAAAGAGCTTCCAGTTTTCTATGCCGCATGCAAAAATGCATGGATGACCCGCGTACTGTTCAAAATCTGTTTTTTTGAGCATACCGAAAGTCAGAACGTATTTGGCGGAGAACGGTTTGCCTATGCGAGCAGTTATGGTTTTGGACAATTGCTCTGCACATTTCAATACAGATGAGCTTAAAACGGAAGACGGCGCTAGTTGGGGCAGTCTTTTTAGCGGCAAACACAACAGCGGTGATTCACCGATGGATCAGAATGTGATCCAAATGGTCAAATCACGGTACAGACAAATCATGATGCAGGAGATTCTTGGACAACCTGGAGAATTTCATCACAACGTGAAGTAAGTAAATGTTAAGGATGCCATCTTTTATGTTATGTTGGAATTTGCTGTACAACCCGGAGGAAGTAGAAGACGAAGATGATTTGCCTCTCTGAGGCTGATTAAGGAGCGACTTCTGGAAATATCCGCTAAAATCACTGCGTCGAACGCTATCGATGAGGAAAATGCTGAGTTTGAAGTCCTCAAAGATTCAGAAATTGTGGAAAAAGTACTCAACCCTTCAGCTGACGACGAATCGACGTACATCATGGATTGCAGCCAACCAGATAACGACAGCATGAACATTTTGGGTTCTGCTAATGCGGAAGATGACTTTGAGCTGGACTCGGACGAATCGGCACTGAATTCCGCTGATGTAATGCAGAAGAGAACGGTTGGCCTCTCAATTCGCAGTTTTCGTTGCGTGACATGAGGGCAAAAATCTTCGCGAAGATAGTGAATGGAAAATCATCTAGAGAAAATTGAACATCCGAATCTTTTATTTGTATTAAACCATATGTTTGATTTTTCAGAAATTCAGATGTGATAAAAATGTATGTAAATGAAAATCCGAAATAAAAATCTAATGAATTCAAAATTATGTTTTCCGAAACTTTGTAATACTTCTTACTTTACGACGAAATGAAAAAAAAAATCTAAAAGTTTTGATGAACACTGGATGAGACTAAAACAAAGTAATCCGCTGAAATCGAAAACGTAAAAATGACTAACTACATTAACTTCAATGAAATCGCCAAATTATGAAAAAAATTGTTTTCGGCTAATTCCAATCCATCTTTCCTTCCCTTATAAAATTTTCCCATACAAATTCGATTTCTCTTGCATATGAAGCGAACGATTTATTAGACCTTTCCCACTCCTCACATTTCCATACATAATAGAGTAAAAAACAGAATCCATGAGTTTAACAATTTTTTTCTGCTATATTTTCCGAGATATATACCTAACAAGTTTGACTTGTATATTCTATACATTTTTTATCGGAATAATTTAAAAAAAATATATTGCTTCGATTTTGAATGTACATTAACAAGCAATGTTAATAGTCGTTGCCATTGTTTCTATTAATATTATTTTTCAAGAAATCCCCGACGATGGTGCACTTCGTATCATATGTGTTCAATATTCAACATTTTTGATCACCCGTAACGTTTGTCGAGCGTATCCCAGGGATAACCCTTTCCTTATTAACACTCCATTACCTGTGACACATATGAGAGGTCGTAGAGTTCTCTGCATCTCTCTTAAGTATGTGTTGGACTAACATTCCCTTCCACTCCCCTACAGTTGCAAGGCCGTGGCCAGGGTTGACTTAGTCTACTGGAGGCAGCATGTCTGGTATCTAAGGGTTCGAAATCATCTCTCAGGTTTCTTACCGAACGATATCGGATCCAGATGTGATAGTTCTCTTAACAGTAGATTAAGTCTTCACTGCCTCCGATATTGTGTAACTGTATATGCTATGCTATGCTATTTCAAAATCGAAAATGTACATATAATCGAGGTATACCTGTACTCTCAACAATCTTAATACTTTTCGTTCATTGACTAGTAAGTTTACTTAAAATTATTTCGATTAATATTTCTGTAACTCGCCTAATTTGAAATTTTCTCACCTACAACTTTGTTTCAGTTAGTTTTGATAAAAATAAACACGTCAAATGATATAGGTATAGGTATCAATTGATTCCGAGTTAAATAATTCTTCCAGCATGATCCATGCAGCTAGTCAACCGGCTGTATTGTATTGTAAAGCAGAATCCAGCGGTTTTGTGCTCTATTCTGCGTGCCAAAAACTACGAATGTTTCCAGCAGTACAGTTGTTAGATTCAATGTAAGAAAATCGTTAATTTGAATATACATTAATTGTTATTTTATATATTCTCCGTGCGAGGAGTAACGATTATGATGTTGAAGGAGATGTTCGCTCATCACCATGAGGCAAAAAATGTCCGGTTGGAAGACGCTCATGTACCACTGTGGCTTGTATAGTTATTCTAGCGATCTATTGTGTGCACTCTGTTTACTGATGCGCACATGGGAGAGGAACTCTCTCCTTAGTCCGTGCTTTAACCTACCCCGCAGTGGGATGTTAGGCAAAAATGTCGTTGGTTCGAGTACCACTGTACACATGCCCTTTTCGCTCCATTTTCCTAAAACATCTGCTATGTTTCCCGAGCCTGCCGCACACCGGCGGAACTATCAAAAACTTTCTCTTCATATCTTTTCAATTTCTAGCCAAAAACATTGTTGTTCACTCTTGGTGCCGCATGGTGATGAGCGAACATCTCCTTCAACGTTAATTTGAAGTTAATCTGAAAGTTAATTTTAGTTTATATTACGAAGTTGAAGGTAGAACTAACGAATCTATTCGTTTCTTTCTGCAACTAAACAGATTTGTTGTTTTTATAAAGATACCTCCATTTTGTGCATATTACAAAATGGTGTAATGATAGCATTTTATCAGATAAAAAGCAATATGAATGTTTCATACAATATACGAGACGTTTGTTCTATGTACAAAATCCATGTTGACGAAACGCTTGAAATAAATTTTCAGTGTATCAATTTCTCTGTTTTTCTCAGATTTGTTGCGTAGTTTTCCCTAAAATAAAAATTCAAATTTGAAGTTGAAGAAAAGTTGAATTCATGAAATATCAGAGTGCTAAACATAAGACGCTGTGAAGTTAATCGATTCCCACTCAAAGCGTGTTGTCTTCGTGTTTGTTCAGATAGATTCTGTGTGAGTAGGTTTTTCTCATTTCTTGTGCTTCGTGCTTCGCCCCGCACCCAGACGAGTTTTTCTGCATTGGATAAGGAAAATGTATTTTAATGTATTTTAACTATATACACGCCAGGATAATGAATGTCGATTTTGATTCTGGAAGTGTGAAAATTCTTCACATAGCAAGTAGCAAGTAGAAAAGGTTGAATTTTTAGTAGTTAAGAACTATATTTAAAATTTGCGAAAACCCCACTTTCAATACGCCGTCAAATGAAATGAATCCATATTTTGAAGGAAAATATCAAAACTGAACAAAACTTTGTTTTTGTAGACAAAATTTTCTTTGCACGGGGGATACGTTCCACTTTGAGTATGGAACCGTGTAAAAAAAGATCAAATAGAGTTGATGAATTCACATACTTTAACATTTTATATTGCTTCGATTTTGTCTGTATGCGTTACCTTTCCATGCAATGGTCAAAATACAGTTTTTAAAATATTAAGTATTTACACCAAAAATTGTGATTTTTTTGAAAAACTGCCATATGATTACTTTTGGTCCAAAACGTAAAATGTGATTCGAATCAGGTCGATAAGTTGTTCCGTTCTGGAGTTATCGCCGAAAACAAGCCGTGTAAAAAAAACTTTAGTGTATTATAAATTATTAATCACGTTTGCCATAAAGGGTGTCCACGATGAAATTGCCACACTATGAAATTACTCTAACTTTTTAACCGTTGGGTAGAATTTAATGAAAATTTGGGTGGATTTAGTTCATAGTGCATTATTTACATCCTGCAAGTCCTGTGATCAAAACTCGCGGAAATGGAGTCGAAAGATCAGCTCGTGCGTGATATGACGAGAACAAGGATCTCTCGCATCGTTCCATCGCTAAAACGTTGGGAATCGCGAATTCCACGGTGTCGCGAGAGATTAAGCGGTTCGAGGAACGGTTGACTACCGATCGGAAGCCCAGAAGTGAAGGAAAAAGTATTCCGTACAACACCAAAAATCACAACCGCGTAGTTGGGGCCTTCAACTGAAATCCGAACGCCTCCGTTCGGGATGTGGCTAAGAAGCTGCACCTATGCCGAAGTTTTGTCCAGAAGGCCAAAACTAAGGCTGGGCTTCGAACGTTCAAGGTACAAAAGGCCCCTAATCGCGACGAGAAGCAGAACAAGTCCGCCAAAACCCGTGCCAGGAAGTTGTACCTCAACATGCTGACGAAAGTTGAATGCTGCATCATGGACGACGAAACATATGTGAAGGCCGACTTCAAACAGATCCCCGGCAACCTGTTTTTCACGGCCAAGGATAAGTTCAGCGTTCCGGAGCATGTCCGCACTCAGAAGATGTCCAAATTTGCGAAGAAATTCCTGGTTTGGCAAGCCATCTGCACGTGCGGGAAGCGGAGTGCACCTTTCGTGACCCAGGACACGATGAACGGACAGGTGTACATAAAAGAGTGCCTCCAGAAGCGGCTGCTTCCTCTCCTGAAGGCCCACAACGTCCCAACAATCTTCTGGCCGGATTTGGCCTCATGCCACTACTCCAAGGACGTGCTGAAGTGGTATGCGGACAATAAGGTCAATTTCGTGCCGAAAATGTTCAACCCTCCCAACACTCCGGAGCTCCGCCCCATCGAGAAGTACTGGGCGATTATGAAGCAGCACCTTCTTAAACGACCTAAGGTAGTGAAGACAGTCGAGGAACTGAAGAAAGTATGGGTTTACATGCAAAAACGGTTGATTCACAGGTTGTGCAGAATCTTATGGCCGGGGTTAAGGCCAAGGTGCGGGCATTTGCGTATGGACTGTAAATAAAATACGAGTAAAATGGTAAAATGAAGTTTAATAGTTATTTCTCAATCCCTGAAAATTTGATGGCAATCGGATGAAAAACTCGAATTTTGCGAATCAATTTTGTGTGTGGCAATTTCATCGTAGATACCTTTAGTCCTTCTTTTTGCAAAAAAGAATAGGAAAGTCTAAAACATGTCAACAACCTTAGTGGTCGCTAAGCAACACGTTTATTTATTCGTGCTACCAAATTGAAGCCAATGCCTGCTAGTTTCAGAATTCATCACAATCTTCTACTTTTTCTAAGCTTTTTGGCTGATTCTCAACTTAGTATGCTGAATGTACTTCCATAATGATCAATTAAGTGCCGTCTATGGCAATACCACAGATTGTATATTCTGTGGCTAGCACAACGACACTTTAAACCCCAGTTCAATTGCATGAAAAGATCTCCGGTCGGATATCGAAGGTTACAGAAGCGCTTTAGTGTGATCGTGATCGCAGTCGTCTCTGTCATCATCATTCATATTATTTGCTCTGGGAAGAATAAACTCTCTTGTTGGAGAAGGATGATGCGACACTGGAATTATGATCGGCGGTTGCTAACAATAGTCTCTGGTGCGATGATTAGCACGAGATTAGTCGCTGCATATTGTATGGGTCCCATTGATCATGTTTTGTTCGTGTGCTGCTGCTGCACTTCCAATAAAAATGAGGAAGTTGAATAGGTGTGGGCAATGCTTTTTAAGCCGGATGATGAATTCGTTGCCAGATTCGCCATTGAAATATTTGTATTCATGTTTATGAATCTCCTCAGCCCTATAGAATTCAATTCCATAACTCTATCACCACCTACCTACCAGCAGCAACTACAACACATAATAATTTAATTTACTAAATCCCATAACTCGTCGCAAGGACGCATATTGACTTCTCTTTCTCTCACGCGCTCGTTGGTGTGTATTTTGTCACCCATGCAGCAGCTGATGTATCCGTTTCGATCCGATCGGTCGGTCATTCCGCGTTGTTTTACGCGGCCAAGTTCGCGAGCGGCATGCATTGTCACGGCTACAAGTTGTTTCATCGCACACACTCACGCTATCACGGGTTTCCTCCTCCTCCTCCTCCGACGACGACGACAACAACAACAGAAACAACATAAAAACTGCCACCAGATTGCACCTGTTTTAATTATGGCCCATAAATTGGCTCCCGCTTATGATAATTGATACCGGCGAGGGCGGAAATGATCGATCAGAAGATGAATTATCACTTTCCGGTACGGTTAGGGCGTTAGATGCTGGGCGCTGTCCGATTGATGTGGAAATCCTTTCTTCTTTCGCGGAATTGAACCGGACAGCGCCGTGGAATTCTCGATGAAACCAGTTGTACCGGCGAGAACGTGATTCTGATCGTTGATCGAATGACAGGTTCGAGTTCAGTTTTGCAAATTAGTTTGTGTGAGAGGAGTTCCGCGAGGCCCTGTATTGGTTGGCTAAAGGTCGAGGAAAAATCCAGCAATGTTTTGCAAGGACCTCGAAATAGATCTAATTATAAGAAACTTCACCACGTAGTGTGTGTCCGTTGGATGCCGCTTTCCCGTTTGTAATTGCAAGCCGCCAAGCATCTAATAGTAATTGTTTCTGCTCCAACACGGATACTACCCGATATACCTAAATGCATATATAATGTTAATAATACATTATGTTCGTAACTTGACGTGTCTCGCACCAACCCGCCGGCGCTGTTCATGATCGACGGTGGTGGTGTTGCTGATGGTGATGATGATCGGTTGAACTTTTTTTCTCCGGCCCAACAGTCACGATTCTCGCGTCGCGCCAACTAGCAAATGATGTCACTGAGACAACGACGCCGCTAGTAAACTGCCAATTCTGGAACTGGCGACTTTGAGCGTTCTCGAACTGACGGGTGGGAGCAGATGACAGATATCGCTGCGTGGCTGGTCGGACATCGACGCCGTTGGACGCTGGAGTAACATAGTAAAGAACATACACTGGGTCAAGGCTCCATGCGTCCAAGTTCGAGCGGGGAAAAAGTCGTATTTCAAGTATGAAACAGCTGACAGCAGTGGCGCCAGCCTAGTCATCAACCATACAGGCATTGTATCCGGAAGAAGCGTAGGGGGTAGCAAGCAAGATGATCCAACACCGCATTGCTGGCTTGAGAGGATCGCGAAATATTTCAAGCGTGGTCGGATATCCACCATAGTCAGTCAGTCAGTCAGTCGGTGGCACTTTGGAAAGGTTAAGTATGCTCACCACTGAAAGCACACTGAGCGTGATAATGAATTTGGTATGATAGTAGTTTTCGTTGTCCCGAGCGGAGTGCAGTGAACGGCCTCGCTTGGTGTCACCAACCGCAAATCGTTTTCGGCAGTCGGTGATGGTGACGCATGGTTGATTAAGTGATTGAACGTACGTTCTGGTACCGGTTGTTGACGATATAGCGTTAAACAGCTGTAATTTATAACTCCGCTAGGAGTTTCCTTCTGCGGTAATGGCTTCAGAGAATGCAAATCTCATTTACGCGGCTTCCAAATGGTTTTCCCACGATAGAGTCTCCCGAGATACTCAAGTCTGTGCTAATCTACGGCGGCGCCACATACATTGTTTATTCGTCGAATTTTTACGACTCGCTGACCGGAACCGACCTTAATGTATGTCCTCATTCCTTATTGGGATAGCGGATATCACTTCAGTCAGCTCACGGTGGTTGGGCTTTTGTGCTCTCCTAAGCTCTTCTCCTGTCTTGAGTCGATACATGATATTGTACTTTGACTAATAGAGTTGTTGTTGGGGATTATCCCAGTTGCGAATTGTTTACCGCAGAGGTGCTCATCTTGCGAGGGGGTATTTGTTTGTGATTGCACGAATTTGTCTTGTGTACGCCATTCTCACATCAATTTTCGTTCCATATATGTACTTCATCTTGCCTATTATTGCGTGCCAGATAAAGAAGAAATAATCATGGTTTCGAATTGCGTCCTTTACAGCTGCAGGATGAGCAGTTCTGGGAAGTAGATATTTTAAAGTTTTTTATAACGCTTTAGTCGATTTCTTTTGATAGTAAAGAGTGTTGAAATCCGGCGCCATAAGGATAATGTTTTCTGCCCTTTTGTATTCAATAATGTTGTGGAAAACGCACAAAATACTTAAGGGAACACGACACGAATCCAATACTGTTGTCTTCATCTGATTGTTAGAGATGAAAATCGCAGTTTTGCACCAAATACGAGGTTAGACAAAAAGTTTTGAAAGCGGAAATGAAATTAGTTTTTTTTTTGAGGAAATAACTTTTAATACTTAGTTGTAACCACCCATTGTAGCACGGAAACTTAGTCCGATGTGCTCTCCTCTCTGTTAGACTTAATAAAGTTTTAATAACCACTGATTATCTTAATCATGGCATTGTATGAAGGGCCAAAACGTATTGGGTGGATCGATAGGCAACATCAATTATACGTTTCCATAGGGATATGAATAATCCTTCCAACAACAAGATTGAGCGATTGGTTAAATGAGCAAGCCATCTGGATGCCCCAATGGGTGGGGAGAAGAGCCCGCCCTCTATTCACAAACTGGCATTCCCACTCTCCCCATCCATAGTGCTTCAATCGGGTGCCCTGATGGTCCCTCCCATTCCCTTGAAATACTACAAGCATTTGTATCTATGATATATGATCTTCATTTGGTTGCTCCTGTAACACGAGAAATGTTATAAAGTGTTAAAGTGTAGAATTCTGTGGTTCCGCGCTTACGTTTAATCAAGATTTTGGTGAATTGAAAACGAACAAAAACTTGCGCATCCATTATGAACTAGAAAATTTAGACAATCTATGACAGCCATGAGATAAATAAGAATTTTGGAAGGCCTGAAATACATTATGTAAAAGACAGTACATGAAACCTATTACAGTACTGAAACCAATTAATATGCAATAACAAACTATCATATCATAACAGAAAAAAAGGTAAAATGTGTACTTTGTCTCTATTTCCCGTAATGTCCTTCGATGTTATTAGGATGGATCTAAGGCAAGCATAATCCAAAAGCGCGCTGCAACTACGAACCTAACGTGGATAGTAAAATACCCAGGCACACGATCCTCTGTAGCAGGTGGAAAAACTACTTGATGTGATATTTCCACAATGGAACTGACTATTAGCTTCTTGTCTTGTCTTGCTTCTTAGGGTCTTGAGCAACAATCCCTACTGAGCCGTTGCGGCACAACAAGCCGACCAGTTCAGCGCAAGGGCTCAGTATAGTCTCCCATTAGATAGTCTCCAATAAGATAACATGGTCCTCCAATCTACCAACTTTGTTCACAGAGAACAGACATTGATGTCCATGACATGGAATTTTGTGATGTGTGAGAACATCCAGAAGTCAGAGGGAGCTAAATCTGGCGAATAGGGTGAATGCTGCAACAATTCGTATCCCAATTCACTGATTTTCATGATGGTTTTTTGAGCTGTGTGAACAGATGCTTTGTCTTGATAAAAAAAATCTTGTACAAACCTTCGTCTTTTTTCACAATTTTTTTCAGCCAACTGGACCAAAAGGTCATAAAAAAAAATGAAAAAACGCAGCAAGCCGTGCTTTGAAACTGACGTGTTTTGTTTTTGCTGCGTCGTTTTCGCGAGAAAAAAATCAAACAATAATTCGTAATTTAACTTTAGCTAACAGTGAAATCATAAAATATCCGCGTGCTTTGGGAAACCTGTAGTGAATACAATCGATTCCCACCCGAAATGTGTTAGTGTCGGTAGTATTTCCACATTTTGTGTTTTTTTGTGCTGCGCCCCCGCACTCGGAAGAAGAGTTACATCAGCTTAGTTTTGTTTATTAGTGGTAGTATTGAGACATCAGGACATATATTATTAAGTGTGTGCGTTTGTCCGCTTTGTCGCGAGTGAATCGATAATTATTAGCAGTTTTGAAGTTCGATATAGAGTCGCCTCATAGCGGGGATTTGAGTGAAAAATGAACTGGTCTTCATGTAGAAAACAGCCATTTGCTTATCAGAAGCAGCAAACGAAGACAATGCGCATGCGTGCGGGAAAGCGTGCCACATAATTTCAGATGCGTTCACTACGTGGTGTACAGAGTTTTCTTATGCAGGTTACATATATAACGGGCGGTTTGGCCACGTTAATTTTTGCGCTTATTTTGTCACGAGTGTATGAAATTAATTACGAAGCAACGTCGAGCGGTTAATCATTGTATGTTCACGAAAGAACAAGAGAATGTAACGAAGGAAGCGGCAATTGGTGAGATGTATCTGACTAGAACTATATAACGTTAACCTTATTTTTAAATAATACCAAATACATGCCTGGTTTGGAAATTTAACATATCCAAATCTGGAAGTGTGTTGCAGTGCCCTTATTCAAATGATATCGGTAATGTTTACATGCGGGCTTATTGTATGTGAAAGTAACCTCGGAATGGGCGTGACTCTCCAGACATTCTGAAATGGGTTGCTGGATCAGCAGTAGAGCTATCCCTTTCTTGCTCTCGGATTAAAGCTGCTTCCAATGGTCACTTGAGGGATTGTTGTAAACAGATTTCTTCCATAATACCATTGCCGGCCAATGAGTGTTAGATTGTACACACACACTGGACCAAAAGGTCACAATATTAATCAGAGTTGATAACCTTACCAGTTAACAGATAATCTATCAACAAAAGTCCTTTTGCACCCCCAAAAAAAAAACTGGCGTTAATACCTTCTTAGCCGATTTCTGGACGCTTCGGAACCAAAGTGCCTGGTTCACACCACTCCTTAGTCTCTTGTTTTGATTCAGGATCATGATGATATACCCAAATCTCACGCACAGTGAAATTACCCGAAATTGCCCTATGATTTCTGGTGTTGATGCACCTTTTGGACGTCCTGAGCGTGGACCGTCTTCAACGCTTGTACGGCCACGCTTAAACTCCAAAACCCATCGGTGAACGGTTGGAAATGAAGCAGCAAACTTCTTTAATACTTTCACCACCTGTGCATGCACACTACCAAAATGTCATCTAAATTTCTGTCCCCTGAGACCGACACATGCAAGCGTCCTTTAGAACATAAGAATGAGTTGAAAGAGATGAGAAAATAAATTCAATCAAACACATCTTTCGCCGACTTGCGTACGTGTCAGTTTCAAGAGGCATAATTTTACACGAAATCTTTCTTTAAAGTTCCCCGACTTTTTAAAAACATGAACTACGTCTCGTGTAAAATTCATAATTTCTAAGTGTGTTGATCTCAGAAATTATGAGTACGTTCTTATAAAAAATGAAATAACAAAAGGCGTCGAAATTTTGGTTTTTCTACAGCACCATAGATGTCGCTTTCCAATCTTTTTGACTTACCTAGTACACTGGTGGCAGATATTTTCCAACACATTAAACTGTCAAAGTTCGCGAAGACATATCTGGTGTGGCAGGCCATCTGTACCTGTGCCTTGAAGTGCAACGTTTGCTTTGCGACCGGAACCGTCAACCAGGAAATTTATCTGAGCGAGTGCCAACAAAAACGTCTACTGCGTTTCCTAAAGCGACACAATTGTTCCGTGCTATTTTGGCCGGATTTGGCATCTTACCATAACGGAAAAAAGGCCATGGTGTGATATGCTTCCAACAACGTTCAAGTGGTGCCCAAGAACAAGAATCCTCCCAACACGCCTGAGCTCCGCCCAATCGAACAATATTGGGCCATCGTCAAGCGCAACCTTAAGAAGACTAAAAGAGCTGTTGTGAGCGAGAAACAAGTTCAAGGCAATCTGGCGATCTGCGGCGAATAAAGTGGACAAAAAGACTGTACAAAATCTTATGGTAGGTTAAACGAAAGACCCGGCAATTCGAATTCGGTAAAAAGGAAGCATATCTGAATATTTCTTCTGAATTCTGTATTAACTGAACTTGAAAAACATATCAACCCAGTGTCTTTATACGTAGTAAGTTTGGTACAGTTGTGATTTCTAATTCATTCAAGATGAAGCCGAATAAGTTGCGCGCAGGTGTAATTGAAATTTTTCGAAAAGGAACATCTGTTTCAGAGATTGCAAAGACCCTGAATATGGCAAAATCTATAGTGAGTGACGCAATAAACGATACCATAACGTTACGATCACAACGACGACGAATCTAGCGATATTCTTCGATTTCCATCTGAACGTTGGCGAAATCACTGAAAATTTCAAAATCATCCGTTGGATTTGAAGCTTCAGTCATATAAACTGTGCTAGAATCACTTCTTGAATGACACCATGAAAGCAACCCGGTTGAGAAGAGTTGTGGTTCTCCTGAACCACTATCGGTCAGTGCTGTTCACCGATGAAAAAGTTTTCACAATCGAGCAGCATCATAACCACCAAAATGATCGGTAGTTGCTTCCTGCTGCCTTCAAAAATCGTGGAAGTATTTCAAGGAGTCATCATTCCGCTTCTGTCATGATTTGGGCTGGAATAACTTATTCCGGCAAAACCCCTTTGATCTTTATCGACAAGGGGGTAATAGTGAATCAAGCGGTATATCAGAAGCTCCTTACTGACACTGTAGCTTCTTGGGCATCGCAGTATTTTGGCAAAAATGACTGGATTTTTCAACAACACCGGGCGCCTGCTCATGGAGCAAAAACGACCATTAGTCTTTGCGAACGCATTTTGCGTATATACTATTGTAAACAAACACTTCGTTTGCTAATTTACCGAAAGTAGAATACAATTCCTTTAGATTGGATTTATCCGCGGATAGAGATAAACTTTATCTTCCTTAAAGAGTTCTTAATTTGTATATGAAACCATTTGTTCAAGAGAAAATAACTACGAAAGCCATTGTTTACAAAAGTAGATTCGCCCTAGCCTAATGTTGGCGCTGAATTATTATTTTACTTTAACCTGTGGCTTATACATTTTTCTTCATATTTTATTTTCATGACGCCTTTCGTTCTGGGTTATGCTATTCAATGGTGGCATAGGTTAAATTATGAAAATTTTACTTAAACAAATATACTTTTACTGTTAAAGTTAATTGATTGTCCTGAAAAGGACGGTGATAATATAACGCTTTGGAAAATAATTCATCCGTTTTATATCCGGCATTGCTTTGTCTCCCATACCACAACTAGATGGACTGTGGCGGGAGAGCAAAACCTCGTTCGAACCGGCAGCCTGAAGCTGCTTGCGAACACTAAACCAATTTCGTTCGCCCGTGGGTCTATACTAGCGTTGATGGCATAGCCAAGAAAGTAAAGAGTCACGAAAATGCAGAACGAAGCAAATTTAATAATAGAGGACGGGCCACAATTGAAAAATCAGACACTGGCAACAAAGCAAAGTTATTTTGAAGAAGCAGAAGACATTTGTTACCCGTTTCCTATGACCGTGTTAGGGAAAGCAAATGTTTCAACCTGTTGATATGAAAATTTGTATGGCAGCAAAAGTAGGTCATTTTGAATTGAAAAATTGCACTACTTATACTAATGGAACTTCTTTCAAACTTCAATGCGAAAAATTGGTGAGTTTTTCCGGTGAAGTGGCGTATGAATGAAGTCATTCTGTTACCAAACCGTGACGAGCAATAGAATACGGTTGCAAAAAGCTGTGCCTGGAAGTTGTACGACCAGAAGTTAACGAAACTACCATGCTGCGTAAAGAATGACGAGAGATATGTGAAGCCGGACTTCAACCAGATTCCAGGAAACCTGTATGTGACTGCCAAGGATAAGTGTGATGTTCCCAAGAACCTCCGAACAAAGAAGATTTGGCAAGCGATTTGTGTTGGCGGAAAGCGGAGTACACCTTTCGTTGACGCAAGCACTATAAATGGAAAGTGTATTTGGAAGAGTGTCTCCAAAAGCGGCTTCTCCCTTTCCAGAAAGCTCACGACGGTCCGACGACCTTTGGGCCGGATCATGCCACTGAAGGACGTACTAGAGTGGTATAAGGCGAATGATCCCGATGTCGTGCCGAAAGATCTGAACCCCCCAAACACTCCCGCAGTTCCCAATAGAAAAATACTGGAATTGAATTTTGAAAGAAACGAACAAAGCATGGATTAATATGCAAAAAACTGTTGAATCTGAGTTCGTGCAGAATCTTATGGCTGGGGTTACGGCCAAGGTTCGCGCATTCGGATATAAAGGCGAAATAAATTAAATGAATGATACCAAAACTAACTTTCTTTTTACTCCCTGAAAATTTGGCGATAATCGGATAAAAACTCGAATTTTAAAATTTCTCCAAAAAATTAATCAAAACATTACTGTTTGTACCAAGTTAACAAAAATTAATTTCATGTTTAAATGTTATATATTCACTGTATTAGTGGCTGAAATTTTAAACGTAACAAACCGTTCAAAACTTTTACATTTTATAGGTTTTTATCAGTAATTCATTTAAAAATTAATTTTTGATGAAGCACACAGAAAAAAATATTTAAATTTTAAGCTTCCCCTCTTTCAACTTCAAGGAAATTCGGCATGGCTTGGTGTTGACAAAATTTCAACAATATAGAACTCTTCAGTTAAGCTACGTTTACGTTTGTAAATATTATTAGACTTAGAAATGATCTGTCAAAATTCATTTTTCGTTCCCGAAAGAGATGTTATTAGCGAGCTGTGCTAATGGGAAAAGACTCGAAACCCTACAAACAGATCTAGATAAATAAGTTATTAAATATAGTTGTGTCCAAATTCAAAGGGGTGGAGTGATGGATCTGATTCTGAACAAAAGCTTCTTTTGCAGCTAAGTCTGCCCTTCGCCCCGCCCTTCTGACAACCCGAATTCCCTATAAACCAATCATGTGGCCCTCTCTTCCTTATACGGAACCTGCGAGATCAACAAAGGAAGCATAACTCCCAATGGTAACTTGGGTAAACAAGAACACGAACTAGAAAACAAATCTGATGATCTACGCAGTAAAGCAGCAGTTTGGAAATATCTAGGAATCATTTAATTGGCATATTCACATTATTGCTCATTCAATACAATAAGCTGATTTGTTAAATTTGATTAGATTAGATCAAACTTAAACTTAAACTTTGGCTTTTGCGTCTTTTTCCGTCATGTTGACTTAGTGATATTGATTTAAACAAATTAATCATACGGTAAGAATAATACTATAGACCACTTCAAAAATATTTCCAAATTTTATCTCATCCATTTGCAATGGACTGGATGACCCCATAGGGGCGGATTGTGCTCGATATGACGGAAATTAGTTCTCCACCATGTTCATATGTATCTCCTCGAGGCAAAGCAAAGCAATCCTTTGAAGCCATAAACAAACAAATCGGAACTTTATTTTTTTGTTAACAAACATACAAGCCTTAGAACCAATATAACCCGATGATTTACAACATCGCGATAAGGTGATCCGAGTTGGCGTGCGAGGGTAAATGAGCGAGTAAGTGTCCGTCTTGGTGGGAACGCCATCTGCGATAGATAGATCGACGTAGTGCAAAGCAAATGTGTGCTGCACTGTAGGCCAGTATATTGACGAACGCTCGAACACTCGCACCGACTCAGTAGGCAGCGCCGCCAGAGCGAGGGAGAGAAAAAATCATTCCTTTTAGGGGAGATTCAAGACTTTTAGCGGCTGGCGCATGATCCTTGTAGAGGCTTTGTTTTCCGCTTTCAATCTTGCTGCTGGTTGGTTGCTGGTAATTTTCGTGAGGAGGAAGAGGTGGAAGAAGTTGGAGGGATCTGGTAGTAGGTATATGTATAAAGTATATGCTGCTGTTTTTTTATATGCGGCGGCCCTCCTCGCGACACCAACATTGGCGACGATGACTGAGAATCCGTCGATCAAGTGGACACACGAATGAACCGGCTGGCTGGGATTTTGTTTATTGGCTGCGACTGAACACACAAGCCCGGGCCTGACCGGAGGAGACGAGGAAGCGAAAATTGTGAACTTCTAAATATGGAGCCACTTTCCTTGATCTTGGAATTGAACTCGAAAAATGACCGCGAGAAGTGTACATAGGGTGTTCGGATCGGAGTTGCTTGACTCATAATGTGGCTTGCGGGGTCTTTGCGAGAGAATTGTATGCTCCGGCGGCGATGACGACGACGAGGCGAGAATCGGGCTGCAGGCCACGGCGTGTTGGTATTCAAATAATGACCGACTGAGCTGAGGCTCTTGCAGCCGAGAATAAATGCTTGATTGACGTTTGGCTGGCAAAATTTCGCGCTAATTGGATCATTATCCGGTAATTTGCGGGTCTAATAGGTGACTCGGTTTTATTACGTTAATAGAATGCCGATGCAAGCATTTCGAATCGATTTGTGTGATGAGTTTTTTTTCGGTTCAAGATAAGTTGCAACCCTGACACTTCGGCTGATCCGAACATGTCGCATTGCAACGAAGAGGAATTGGAAGAAGAAGTTGCTTTCACTTCTAGGTTAAAGTCTTCCCAAACTAGTGGGTTTTGGTGTTTTATCTTAATGTTGCAAAGCTATTTGCTGTAATCTGTGATAACGCGTTGGGATTAATATTTTCACTTTCGAATTTATTAGTCAGCGACTCATCTCCAAAGGGCTAACTAGTGTGAAGTGGATATGAATGGGAGGTTAGAAGCTTACTCTCGGGTATAATAGAAACAGAAAGTTTACAACTGAACTGTGTGAACGCGATCATTAAGCCGTCGCATGACCTAAATGCTGTCGGTTTATATCCATTTTTTTAATTTTATTTGTCGTCAATCATTCTTGTAAACCGGTTTTACATTCTTGCCTCAACTTTATTCTTACAGATATTGTGAGAAAAATACTTTTTCTAGTTGATTTTTATTCATTGTTACATCAATTGTGGTGCAGTATTTGTTATAGCAAAACATCATCTTATTTATGGTTTCATTGTTTGGCATAAATAGTTCTTTGGTTGTTCATGTAGATCGAAGTGTGCTTTGGCCACGAGCTGAAGTATTTATTTACTGTCTTGTTTTTTCGCTCGTTTTCGTTATTTTAAGAGTGATAATTCTTGTAGATCCCATATTATAATCCAGTGTTTATTTCATACGTTGTGAACATTCCTAGAAAATGCGCTTGCACACCCATCTTTTTGAAGATGTGTGTGTGTAGCATCATGCCTCTATTTTGATTTTGAGATAAGCACTTCAGTTATCAAAATGTCGTCGACGGAAGAGAAGCAACGCATCAAAATTTTGCGCGTGCATGGCGAAAATCCAAACTACTCTCACGCCAAGTCGGCGAAACTGTAGAATGTGGCTAAATCAACTGTTACCAAGGTACAGGGCTGGTAGCAGGTCACGTTTTAGTGACTTGGTTACTATTTTGAGTCTAGTCACTAAAATGTCACTATTTGCACCCAAAAGTCACTATTTACCGGAAAATGATCACTAAAGTCACTATTTTCGCAACAACCGATTGTAAGAAGTTTAGAAAAAATCGCTTGTACCTATTGTTAAAAGTCGAGAAATATACACCAAAAAACTAGATTCCCTGGCAAATGCTGTCCCTCCTCTATCTCAATTGAACTTGTCAAATGGAGAGCGCTTGTCGGTCACAGCACTCAAGATTAGCTTGAATGCGACGCACGTGTTCCCACATTACATAATTTTTCATTACTTTTACAATTTTCCAGCCATTTCCTAATAATTTTTCTTTCCCATTTCTATTCATATAAATCCAGTAAACCCCATGACGAATCGAAAGGAGTGAAACAATTCAAATGTTTATCCAATATGCAAATTAAATGTCCATTGGAGAAACTACTTAAAAGAATCAAGTTATTTTTGTTTTGTTTTTCATTGTTTCAGAAATATTTTGTTAGATTATTTTTTTTTAAAGCGGACTACTCTTTTGGTATCCAAAAAGTCGTGAAAAGTGGGAACGAACTGTAAATCAGATAATGGACTTTTGTCGGTTACTCACTTAGTAAATCTGAATCTAGGATTAATTGTTCGTATCTCAACAGTCAAACAAAATCAAGTCGATCATAGGTGAAATCGGGATACAATGAAATTCGACCAGTTTATAAAAGTTCCTAAAACTGGTACATTGAAATTTTATATTTTTTCTAGGAAATTTCTGAGACCAGTTTATGATACACTAGATTTAAAAATTTCATAGTTCATCAATTATTTAAGTTTATTCTGACATTGCTTGACCGCTATTAAACCGAATAATTTTTGGGTGACCTAGACCATCCCAAGATTATCTTCTTGTGTGTTTTAACGTTCGAAAATTTTCACTGAATATACCTAAATACGTGACGTAACTTTGTATAACTCAAAAAACTACTGTTCCGACCGTAGATTTCAAGTTCTGAACTCCAGGACGGTGTGGATTACCTAAAGAATCTCAAAGTTATAAACAAATGACTGATGACCTACCAAAAGATTCATTGAATATGTTTGAATGCATATGGTCACCATTATAAGGTCAAAAAATTACTGTTACAACTGTAAATATTAGGTTTTGAACTTAGGGACAGTTTAGAGTTCCTAGAATATCCCAAGATTGTCCCAATACAATCGGCCTTTTTTTTTATTCCTTGTCGGGTATTTTCATCACTGCGACCATTTTTCAAATCTATTGTGATACATCCCCTCCTTTTTTTTAGCTCTGTCCAGGTGACGTACCACAATTGTTAGGAGTGGGCGTCAACGCTTGACTTAGAGCATTATCCCAGCACGGCATTACACTTCGAATGAATTGCACTACTGTACTGGGATTTGTTCTCCAAATATCAAGGGGTTCTATTAGCCCTTTGTCGAAGAACTGATTTCTTTTAATGAAAATTGCCGGACAGTGGCATAATAAATGTTCCGAGTCTTCTTTTTCCATGCCACAAAAGCGACATGAATCATCTTGAAGTTTTCCAATCACCTTCAAGTGATAGCGGCTCGGACAATGGCCTGTTAAAAGACCAGTATATATGTTTAGATCTTTTTTAGAAAGATCAAGTATTATGCGAGTCATAGAAATATTTGGAGTATTGAACCGCTTTGATTGCCTAGCTGTGAAAGTGTTGTTCCAGTTTTCATTCACTTTCGAAGATTCCCATCCCCTTAGATTCCATTCTAAGAGAAGAAGCAGATAAGCTACAAAAGGGCTCAGGTCCTTCGAACTGAAGAGACGATCCGAGTCTTGCTAGTGTATCGGCTCGTTCATTTCTACCAATTCCGCAGTGACCAGGAAACCAAGAATAGATTGACTTGATTACGACAAGACAATTTTTGAAGTGATTGAACACATTCCCAAACATGCTTAGATGTGCATGTTGCTGACTTTAAAGCATTTAGAGCTGCTTGACTCTCTGACATAATACATATATTTGAATGTCTATAGTTTCTACGCAAGCATATAGCAGAACATTCCAGAATTTCAGCTTGGAATACAGTAGGCCACATGCCCATCGGAATTGACATTTCTATCCCTGAACCAGTTACTATTGCTCCAACTTGATCGTTCATTCTTGAACCATCTGTTCATTCTTGAACCATAATCGGCCTTCCTCACTATTCAATGAATATTGTTAAATACATAGTGTCCCTTTGTACATTCTCAACACCTACTGTTACAACTGTAAATCATATGTTTTAATAAGTAGCGTACTTTGTACAGCCCAAAAAGCTATAGATAATACTGTAGATCTTGTGTTCTGAACTCAAGGACAGTTTGGATGACATAGAACATCATAAAGTTGTCAAATAGTGACTGTTGTGGAAGGTCAAGGTTCATTCAATATGTTTGAATACATATCGTAACCTTATATAGCCCTTAAAGCTACTGTTGCAACGATAAATCTCAAGTTTTGAACTCAACAACATTTTGGATGACCAAGAACCTCCCAAAAACATACAAACATATTCAACGTTTATCAACGAGAAGTTAATAATATGTATGCATATGTAAAATTTTCTTAAACAACGCTTTACAATATTAATAAGGCATTTATTTTTTCTTCCTGAACTTCTTCATATTCAGGATGTTCTAGGTCGTCAATTAGGCCTTATACTCATATGTTTTTCATATTTTCCAGATAGAAAAATTGATGGAAAACAAATTTGCCGAAGACAGTGTACACTTTTATTTAGTCTGTGATTTTATACAGCCATTATCCTTTTGGATTCATATAGCACCCCTTAGGCCTGAAGGGGTTAATACAGGGGGTAAGTCACTCGGCCACCATGTGGTAACACCCTTAAAAACACAATCCGCCACCCTTCAAACAAGTTCGCCACCTCCTGAAAGTTAAAGTCATTTCTGGCATCACTTACACGAATCGTTTGTGTTTTCCCTCAATTTTTTGTTTCTCTCTCGCTTGCACTCATGTGATTCAGATGACGCGTGAGTGTGCGAGGATTGAACGTCAAAATGGTAAATGGTTGCCAAATTACATAAATTTTCAATTGTAGTATTGCCAGATATATTGAAACACAGAAACAGCTTCCAACACACCGAAACACAAGCACAACGTGGCAGAGAGACTAACCGCCGGCTTAAAATTTATGAATTTTCCAGTATGTGGTCTGAAATCAATAATTGTTATCTATTGAAGTTGATGCATAGAAATATTTTCGATTTTTTTTTTGAAAAATTACAGATAACCACGTTCGAAACCTGACCACTTTTCGAGACGATCGCAATGCGAGTTTTTTTTTAAAATTGTGCCGTGTTTGCAGAACTCGTACCCTCAGGTGATTAAGGTTGTGGATACAGCTTATCATGGCAGCGGCTCAAAAAAGGAATTGAGAAGCAAGATATACCAGATGTAATTTTGATATTGATTGCTGGATTAAAGACCCCTTTTAAAAAAAATTTAAAAAGTGATACTGCGCCGCAGTATTATTCATTTTTGTGAACGCTTGATCACTTAGTTCATTTTTACAGTACTTAAACAACAAATGTATAAAAGATTTAAAAAAATATTAAAACTTGGAAATCACTTTTTCGTTACTATTTGGTAACTATTTTTATGATTTTAGTCACTATTTTAAGTCACTATTATATATCAATAAATCCGATACCAGCCCTAAAGGTCTTAAAAGTGTTCGGTGAACGTTTGTCGACAGCCAGGAAAGCTGGATTGAGAGGGAATCGAAAGCTGGAGGCCACAGCGACGACAAAAGGAGTTGCCCGCTGTTTTGAGCGGAACCCCAACCTCTCCGTCCGAGCTGTCGCAAAGCAGCTAGGAGTGGCGCCTTCAACCGTGGATAGAGATAAAAAACGATCTGGACTGTCGACCTACGAGAAAGTGGTGACTCCAAATCGCGACGATAAACAAAACACGTCGGCCAATGCACGATCGCGAAAGTTGTACACGACGATGCGGACGAAGTTTGATTGCGTAGTGCAGGACGATGAAACTTTCGTCAAGGCAGACTTTAGACAGCTTCCTGGACAGGAATTTCATGCGGCAACCCGACGAGGAAAGGTGGCAGATATTTTCAAGCACATTAAACTGTCAAAATTCGCGAAGAAATATCTGGTGTGGCAGGCTATTCGTACCTGTGCCTTGAAAAGCAATGTTTACATTGCGACCGGAACCGTCAACCAGGAAATTTATCTGAGCGAATGCCTACAAAAACTACAAACAATTGTTCCGTTCTATTTTGGCCGGATTTGGCATCTTGCCATTACGGAAAAAACCCATGGAGTGGTATGCTGCCAACAACGTACAAGTGGTGCCAAAGGACAAGAACCCTCCCAACACGCCAGAGCTCCGTCCAATCGAACAATATTGGGCCATCGTCAAGCGGAACCTTGAGAAGACTCAAAAAGCTGTTGTGAGCGAGAAACAGTTCAAGGCAAACTGGCGTTCTGCGGCGAATAAAGTGAACAAGGAGACTGTACAAAATCTTATGGCAGGTGTTAAACGAAAGACCCGGCAATACGCATTCGGTAAAAAAGCAAACTTAGCTGAATATTTCTCCTGTATTCTGTTTTAACTGAACTTAAAAAAGAAAAAGAATTTGACTTATTTATAAAAACTTTAATCGACTCACACACATTACTGTTTGACCAAATTTTGATCGGAACACCCTTTAGTTCGGCTTCTCAATGCAACATCATAATCCTTTGCGATCCTGTCACAAATTTCCTCGCAACTAATTCACGGATTATTCTAAGTCATCTAGTTGTACGAGTGAGAAAAAATGAACCATAAAGAATTATTGCGAGATGAAACAATCACAAAAAAAATAAGATCCCTTCAATTGAGGTATTGGACCCACATCTTCTGAATAGATGATGCACACCTACTAAAACTAGTAGCTTACTTTAACAAAAAAAATAGAACGACCAGCCTAGACATTATACAACAAAACACGAATACATTTGAAGATATAAGCTTTGAAGACTGGGAATGGCTAGCAAAAAGGGGAAAAGGAAAACTAAAAATAAAATAAAGCAAAATCTATTGAATCAGATCGCGAAAACTATAAACAAGTAATCATAAATAAACTTGAATATTTGAATATTCAAATAATGCAATGTTGTTGCTGCAATTCAAGAAATCAAGTTACGCGTGGTGAGACCCGTTTTTATATTCTCAAACATTCTTTTTTATTCAGTGAGCGAGTATTGGCGCTTTAACCATAAACTATAATTAATGCTGAAGTTCCAACCATTTGAGGAGAAATGGAGCATAGCCTAACTTTCTTAGACTAGACGTTCCCAACGACCGTTTTAAATAAAGTTTTGTTCTGTACACCAAACAGGGCATTATGTTTAACTATTCTCTCCGACTATTCATTTCACTTTTCCTTTGATAAGGTGTACAGGTAACCAATAATCATTAAATAAAGCACGTAGGTAGCCCTTTATGCGTCTTAACGACAAGCGATATAATGCATATGAGCATTATAATCACCTGAAATGCTATTCAAAAGCAGGTTTTGGCCCGCTATACGGCTAATTTAATGCCACCAAAAGAAGACGAAAATATGTCATTCATTGGTAGCAACAATTGGTAACGTTTTCAAATGACAGCTAGATGACAGCAGTTGAAATGTTGTTCTGCTGTTGGGGAGTTTAGCTTTTAGAATGCTGATTCAATGCGTGATTGAAAATTCGAAGACCTATTTTTAATTATCAATTTGATTCATTATCCTGTTTTGTCTTTGATATTTTTTTTTCTTCTCCTGCACTGCTGATGATGGACATTTGCTTTCTGTTTAGACCCCCTATTTTTTCACATGAAAGGGAAATCTCAAATTCGCTGCAGATTTTGCATTTCCTAGGATGGTATTCGAACTCGCTGCTTCGTGGTCGACGTGTTTTTATACCGCGACTTTATCCTCTAACCTATATGGAACGTATGAGAACGGTTTTAATATTTGCCCAATATAAACTTCAATGTCCCCAGGTAACTAATAAGCATTGAAATATGCACTAATTCTGCATCATACTTGCATTTACGATTCTTCTTGCTGTACATTGGCTGTCTGAATGCAAAGCTGTTGTAAAATAGTATACGCAAAGCTGCCGTTATGTTAGCTGCATTTTTGTTGCTTGATATACTATTAGAATAACGCACTGAAAATGCATAATTAAGGTTATTTACAAATGTTTACAGATGGCCTGCAGAAATTGGATGTAGATGATTCAGTCACCATAGTGAGGACTATTATAGTCCTAGTGAAGGAGTAAGCGAGGATGATGAAAAGCTTCGAAAATTTGGACAATTATCGATTTGTAAACAACTTTAATTAATTCTCAGTGCGTTATTCTAATAAAATATCAAGCAACAAAAATACAGATATCAGACAGCTAACATTGCGGCACTTTTGCGTATGCTATTTTACAACAGCTTTGTATTCAGACAGCCAATATACAGCAAGAAAAATCGTAAATGCAAGTATGATGCAGAATTAGTGCATACCCCAAGTAACATTGCCAAAACCATCCGGCATTACTAAGTTTTATGAAAGTTTTATGAAAGTCACAAGACATAAATTTGATTTTATTATGGTACCAAGAGGTGCCAATGGGAAAACCTACGCAGCTTATTTACAACGATCTTAATACCTTGATTTTTTCAAATTCCTTTTACTCCCAATGGTTTTATTACGACTTCATGAACTCGGAAAATGCTGTTTTTGAATGCCGTTTTAGGACTCATTCATATTATCTTATTATGGTCAATTGAAAAAGCATTTTGGATCCATTTTGCGTCCAGTAAATGCATTAAACGGCAAATTGGCATTGTACACAGTATTCATTGCTACGATAAATTGGCATTTTGGCAAAACTGACTTCTTTTATTCGCCATATTGAAATATAAGTAATAAAGTAAATGTGGAAAAATAAATGCACCAAATTTTCAATGTAGACCAATTTCGGCGTTCTTTTTGATAACCTTATTGAGTTCCATCAAATTTCAGGAAATTCATGATTAATTTATCAAAAACATTTGTTTCAATTTTGTCTATGTTGTTGTGTACTCGCATAATTTCCGAGGCGCATTAATTTTCGCAAGCGCAATAAATTTTTAAATGCGCATATGATTGAGCATGATACGCGGTTAAAAAAACCATTTGCTTTGGATATTTTGCTATCAAATAAAATTTCCCGCAACACTGGTTAAATTAATCAGAAGAGCGGAGAATCAAACAAAACAGAAAAACAAAAACCAACCACGATATCACCGTGAAGTTTGACAGCTGTGGCCATTTGGCCGTATGCCGGTTTTCATGGCAGTCAATAGGTTTTATGAAGGTCCTCAAGTGGTCATAACGTCTTTCGCTAGAACATTTTCTAAATCTGTATTGTCTTAGAAATGTTTTATTTACTTGTTTTCACAACCGTCTACAGAGTGGGCCACTTTGTAAAAATTTTAGCTGTAAAAAAACATAGAGAAGATGTTGGCAGACAAAACAGGTTTGAATGTAGTTTTATCAACAAAGCCGGGAGGAGCGCAATACGATTGGAATAAAACTAAAACTGTTACTTAAGTAGCACCAAAATGGCAAACCAGGGCCTCAACACCGTTAATTACTACATAGCTATTGTGAGATTTGGCGTTTGAGATTTGATGTTTTTGTTCTGAGGTGTATTCGAATGTAATGGGAAAATTACAGGGTTGCTTCGATATTACACCAACATCCATGCTTCAACATTTGCTTCGATGATAGCTCCTTGATCTTGACAGAGAGGTAAAGAAGTGTGTGTGCCAGCGATCAACCGTATTTGTTGACACACGCATCCAAGTGCGGAGAAATGCATGTTTTAATTGAATTTTAAAGCACAATATCACTTACAGACTAAAGAATAAAGATGTTCGAATTGAAAATCATTCCGTTTGATTTTTCCATAACCGGTGCATGTTGACATGAAAACATATCAGAATCTATGCAACGGAATGCATATGTATGTACACGCAAAAAAGTAATAAATTGGTATCCTAAATACATCAAAATATAAATCGGGCATTTATTTCAGAATTTAAAGGTCACATATGGTACTTTTTGAAACTTGGGTAGTTTTTTGCAACAAATTGCAATTTTTTTGAGAAAACTGCTTTTGTAATTCATGGTATTTTTCAATGTTTTGGCTAATATTTCGCTTGTCCCAAAACTATGTGAACACTTCCAAAACATACGCAAATTATCAGGTTCAACACATACATGGTATCGAAGATAATATATTTGACGATTATATAAAAATTCGTCAAAAACGTAAATTTCAGTTAAATTTTACAAGTCCTGGACAAAATTTCTTGTTCTTTCATGTTCTAAAAGGCGAAATAAAAAAAAATATATCGCAGCGCCACCCTAGCGGCGAAAATCGGAACTTATTTTTATTACCAAATTGTGGCGCAGATAAAACTGAGCAACAATGCCGGAGCAATCATTTCGTTAAAATGCATTCTCGAAGCGCTAGATGTTTTGTCTTGCTAATTTCGGCTACTAGCCCATTGTTCATTGCACTATATTTGCATCACTGGTATTTCTCGAAAGAGCAAATAACTGCTCTTCAATCGGTGATTCCAAGACTTGAGTGTTTGAGTTATTGTTTTCGATATATAACAAGAATTCTGAATGCTTCTTTTGTTGGGAAATTAATTCTTGTTTTAAGGACTCATTTCAGGATAAATTCGCTACATAGTAACATACAATCCATTCTATAAAATTGAAATCTATAGAAGCATATCCATTAGTATCACTGCCACCTCAACGACCACCTCAACGTTGGCAATTTATTGCGTTCCTGCCCACTTTGCACGTACACACAGTTGTCTAATTTGCACGGATAGTGTGTTCAATGATCAACTGATTTGCAATTCGCGTGCGCAGTGTGGCAATTTTCACCAATCGAACCCGGCCTCCATCATCCATAGAGGCGGTAGTAAATGTAGCAGCCGTTCGCCAACTCGGACGCTGGAAAAACAAGTTCCTCGTAATACTGTTTTGTTCATCAAATCCGATCCGATCCGACCTCCGTGCCTTTTGGTTCTCTCTCTCTCCTTCTTTGACTCGCTATGTGAGCTCATCGAGGGTCGTACATGTTCCATAATACTGAAACTGTTTATTGATTTTTTTTACAACTCTTTTTCTCCCTTGTATCGATCTTTTCTCCGCCATTGATGTTATGATCCATTCGAACGATAATACTTTAATGTGATTTAAATAGAGTGGAAACGGTCGTCAAGTGAGCAAACCTTTTTGATTGCGTTCCAGAATGCTGGCTTTAAGCTCCTTAACTTTTCTTCTCAGAAACTCAATCATTTTTTAAAGCTCCGGTTTGCTAAACGGCCTCTACATCAACAGGCTTATGATTCTATCTTTTTTTTTCTCAGCGAAAATTGCACCATTTAGTAAATGTCCATTTCCTTGCTCTGGGTGGTTATGTAGAGTCGTAAATTTTATCTTTTGACAGTATTTTGCCAAATGGCTCCACACCCCGATCGAGTTAACTTGACTTGAGGTAAGTAGACAAAGATCTACACATACATCTTCGCCACATGTGGGGTTCTCCGGTCGACTAATGAGAAACAGATTAATAATCCCCGATAAAATCTGTCAACGCCTACGCCGCATGCGAATCGGACCCGTAACTGATCCGTATATTTTCGCTCGCAGTCGTCCAGAGTTTGCCGAAGAAGAAGCAGAACGAGAAATTCGCTCGATCAATGGGCTGGAAAACGATCGCTGTGGTAGAAGTTATGAATAAATTTCAATCGCTAATGAGGATTAGAACGATCCCACACTCGCTGGAGGTACCGAACGGAGAGGCTGTCAATCGCTCGTTCTTCCGAGAATCGCGTACAGGTACCTCTATAATTGGTCAGTGGAGGTGATTCATCGCTGCAGGTATCCACCTCTAATAATGCAGGTACAACACTGTTGAAAGAGGCTACTGGCGATTGATTTATTGGCGCACTGCGCGCTTTTAGGCTAACGAGGGAACATCCTTCGATGTTTTTAGACCGTGAAATACGCTGCTCCTAAAATGGAACTCTGACAAACAAGATGATGCTTCGACGCCGATCCGAAACAGAAACCAATAACAGTTCAATGAATATGGAATGTGTAAAATTGAGAGTGTGCGATTAGCGGCTAACCACTAGGTCAGCTGCAAAAATCGCGCGTCTTAATTGTTATTTGGCGGCTATTGGTGATGATAGTTTTGAAACCCTATTAGCCATGAAGCAGTTGTTTGTTGGTTCCGGAGGTTACGGGTTTTTTTTTTTCTATTAAAGAAGTTTCTATTGTGGATGTTTTAGGCAAATGTTTTTTGTGAGTACCGAGTGATCAATGCCATACAAAAAACGACCACGAGATTTGCGCAATATATGTTTAGACACAGCTGGCATTTCCATTAACAATTTAACCGTGATCGCATTCTTTTAAACTTTGAGCTAATGTAGGCTTAATGTTTTTTCAAGGAGTTTGGAATAGTTGTTAATTGGTTTTCTTTGACATTTTTATTGGAGAGGCTTTCACTCTTTTATTACTTTAATTTCAATCAATCATAATAGAAGTCATTCTAGTCATTGTCAGCTAATCCACACCAAACTGTGGAAAAATAATGTTTTTGTACAATTACTTTAAAGTTGAGTTGTTCGGAGATCGAAGTATGTCGCGCTGGAAATCTGACATGTTGATTTTTTCTGCTGCGTCGTTTTTTCTCGTAGGTATTTTCCAATTTTACACGTACGTCTCCAACCTCTCTGAGATAGAAAAAATCAAATTTGAAATTAATGATACTCCATCGATAGCTATTGGATTTTGATGCGGTTTTTTGTAATATATCACAAAATTATCTTTATTTGTGGATCTGCACCGGTTATTCTGAAAATATCCGTAGTTTTGGATTCCAATATAGGAGTACTGGGGTAATAGGTTTAAATCGAATTTGTTATTACAAATTCAATCGCACACGGTATCAAATCAACTCGTTTAAGAAACCAATTGAATTTACACGTATATGACCTCCACTTTTGCACGTATAAGCCTTATTTTTTGCATTCTATACGATTTGTGTACTTACATAGGGTATGTGTCCCTTGACTCAGCCTATTATGCACCAGCGATCACATTTTTCATTATAACTCATAAAGTTTTTAAGCTGTAAGCGAGATTCAACTAGTTATACACTTGCAAAGATAAGTTTGATAAGACATTTTGTAGTATGTATCTTTAAAAGTTACACAACTATTTTTATAATGCCATAAACTTTCGAGGGATGTGGATTTAATGTCGGTCTGTAAGCACCAAATTGGGTCTATTCGTGGATGCAACTTCGTCCCATTCGATGGATTTATTACTAAATGCAGTCTTTGTACGGTTTTTTTTCTAACTTTATGAATTAAGGCATTGTAAGCTGTACTGGATTTACTTAATACAAAATTTCACTATACAGACTAAAGTAAAACTGCCTCGAAACACTTAAATGATGTTCATATATGATTTATCAGCCAATCAACAATGAAAACATTATAATTCACTATACAATAATTTTGTCTTTTCGATTTGTGTTTAGATGAGCCACTTGAATATGAACAACCGCAAATTCATGCATTTCCACTTGACATTTTACCAATATTAACCTTTTTACCACGTTATTGATACAATAGGCCATAGTTGGGAACATACAAAATAATATGTCCCCAACATTGGGTATACGATTTTCTTGTAAAATCATTGTTATTTTAGCTATGTGAACAGTTAGTTTGTAACATTTAACTATGTTCTGCACATCCAGACTGCATTATTTGCTTTATCGATTCAATTAAGCCAAATTTAGATCACTTGAAATTGTGTAGATCATCTGTTCAGCATAACCAGTGAAATCGTGATGCCCCAAAAGTTCAAGAAACCGAAAATTACGCGGCAGTGAACAACTATAAAATGATTAATATTGTCTCAATTGCTTCGGATTCCATCTATCATGGTAATAGCAACATGATTTTGTTGATTATCGCTAAATTAATTACAAATTAGGTACATAGGCCGAATGAAGGAGCTAGGCTAACATTACATCCCCTTACCCTATATATTTGTATATCATAAAGACAACTTTCAATATACGTGCATTTTGGTTGTCTGGGTTGCGACAAATCAAACTTTATGATTTTGCCAAACTAGGTTTTCGGAAGACATTTCGAGGATTCCTGATCATCCTGGTACTTGGGGAGGCCCTGTGGGATCCGAGTTCAAACTTCATGATTTTACAAAACTTTGTCTTTGGAGGACATTCCGAGGGTGTTTGACCATACTGAAAACTTAGAGAGGCCCTGAGGCTTAAATTTTATTCCTAAACCTGGCTTGTGACATATCGAACTTTATGATTTTACAAATTAGGTCTTCGGAGGACATTCCGAGGGTGTCTGAAATTAGGGAATTAGCCATTTAGGGAAACTATTTGAATTAGGACACTGTTTCGGAAGAACTCGGATCACGTTGGGCCACTCCAAGTGGCCAGTATGGTTAGACACCTTCAGAATGTCCTCTGAAGACAAAGTTTTGCAAAATCATAACTATTTGAATATGGCCACTTTCTCTTAGGAATTCCGTTTCCGCAGGACCTCCCTAAGTGGCCAGTATGATCATAAATGCACATAACGTCTTTTCATGACCTCGTTTTGCAAAATCATGAAGTTTGATGTGTCGTAAGCCAGGTTTTGACAACGATTTGAATATAGCAATTTTTCGGAGGATCTCGGACGCCAGAGGGTCACCTTAAGTGGCCAGTATGATAAGGAATCCTCTGAATGTCTTCCGAAGACCTAATGTTTCAAAATCATGAAGTTTGATGTGTCGCAAGCCAGTTTTTTTTTTGTAAAAATTTGATTATGGCCACTTTCCCGGAGGCAGGGATGCAATTCTTCTCGGTGCAAGCAGGGTGCTTAGAGAAAATGTACTCCGCACATTGGCAAACGCAAACTCACCCGCGAGATTTTTGTTTTGTTTCCACTCTCTGCTAGATATCACTAGTTGAGTGACACCAAAGTATCTGTCGTTGGCACCATCACCACACAACAAGCCGGAGCGTGTGAGTGATCTCTGAGGAGCACCGAAGAGAGCAGAATTATTTCACCGGGAGAGTAACCCTGGTGAAAGCCTTCATTGTTAGTTTTGTACCGCAACACATGAATTTGAACATCTTTGGAAACGTCCATTAATTACGTCACGCAAAAAAAATGACATTTTATAACAGCCCCCCCCCCCCCCTTGTCACGTTTTTTGTATGGACCTTCACATTTTTTTTGTATGGATCGTCACGTTTTCCCAAACCCCCCCCTCCCCCCTTACTGCGTAACATAATTAATGGACCTTCCCTTTTCAGCGTATCCAAGCTTATTGCTTATTACCAGGCTCACAAACTAACTTATCTAGATGCATGTACTTTGTGTGGCAAGCACAATTCGACAAAGATTTTCAATTAGGGCCTAACTGACAAACGTAAACAATGGCTTTTTCCGCGAATATATCGTCATTAAAAACTCGCCTAATCAATCCACCTTGATTATTTCGAAGAGGAAGAGTTCATCTATCCGATAGACTTGGAGGCTTACATGGGTAGCCTTTGTGCCACGAGAAATTTACGGAAGAAGCCATTGTTTACGTTTGTCAGTTAGGCCCTAATGATAAATCTTTGTTGAATTATTCTCTTATGCCCGGGGAAGTCGAGTTTTTTTTAAGTCGACAGGACTGGGAATCGAACCCGCTGCCTCCGGATTGGTAGATCCGAGAATTTAGCGACTAGGCTATCGGAGAACTCTATTTCGTAATGTTCATCCCGTTTTCATGTAATTTTTTCCTAATGTTTAGATCAAGGTTTCACTCACGTCAGTGCGGTGCAGTCCTTTTTCGCTCTTAGACTCTTCGTCGTTCACACTGCAGTGAGTGTATGAACGCTCAGGCAGCGAATTGTCAATTCTCTCGCTCTCCCGTGCTGTGTCGAACTATCACTTCAGTGGTGTTAGGAAAAAAATATCCGTAGAGACTGAGTGAGAATCAGCAGAAAAGAAGACGGTTCTGAGGGTCATTCAAAAGTAGGGCTACATTTTATAACTATTCTCGGCCTGACGGAAAAGTTGGATTTCGCAACCGGAATGAAAAATCATGAATCGGTTTTTCTCATTTACTCATTCCAGAGAGCGAAAAATGGCGCTTAAACTTAGGGTCATGGACTTACTCCAATATATTATATTGATAACTGCTTTGAAAATAGATGCACGCTAAGACAACTTTCAGACGATGCTGTGATCTCCTTTAGGAGTAGCATAGACCATTGCAAAATATCCTAGATAGTCTGTCCATCTGGGCCAGAAATTTTGGGATCGAGTTTTCACCGCATAAAACTGAATTGGTAGTATTTACTATAAAGCGGTTCCCAGTCCAACTGTGTCTTAAGCTGTTGGGAAGAGACATTACCCAATCTTTGGCCTTCAAATACCTTGGAGTCATGATTGATTCAAAATGCATATGAAGTACTCACATTGCGTATTTGAAACAGAAATGTCAACAAAGGATCAATTTTCTAAGATCAATTTCCGGGACATGGTGGGGTTCTCACCCGGAAGACCTCATTAAACTCTACAAAACAACTATTCTCTCAGTATATGGCTCTTTTTGATTCCTCTCGTCAAGGGACAGCCACCCTATCGAAGAGGAACGCATTCAACATCGTTGCTTACGTATTGTCCTTGACTGTATGCATTCAACGAACAATATGGCCGCTTCTGGGAGCTCTCATCTAGAATACTGATCAAGTGTGAAATCAGCAACAGCCTTGTGATTAAAAACTTCGGAGAAATGCTCGGATAGAGTACCCAGTCTAGATTCTTACGAATCTGTATTAATTATATGTCTGTGGCCACCCATCTGCGGTTAGTTTCTGAGAGGTAACAGGGCCGAGGATTTTGGTCACTGTCACACCGATCACCACCAAATAATGGCTTAAATAAGTCACCTACATAGCCTCCTCCAAACGATAATGTGACTCATTAACCTCGAGCCAGCCATGAGTTATTGGGACCCCACTTACTTACACCAAAATGCAATGGATTGTTAATAACAATATTGATTATCGGCTCCGCAAAGTGCTTCACACATGTCTGAGCTTTCCAAATAAACGATCTAATTAAAATTAAAAGTCTCGACAATCTATTCAAAACTACATATATGATTTTGTAAAAAAAAAAGATTTTAATAAGGATTCAAGCAAACAAGAATCGCCGTTTTGAATAAGTTGTCGAGAAATATTGGAGCCGTTGTAAAAGGCAAATATACTTTGGCATATAAAAAGTAATAAGCGATCCATAAATAATTAAAAATTGTGCCATGAAAAACGCATTCTTGACCAATAAGACTCTGGTGAATATCCATAAAAAAATAGAAATGATCCATAAAGTTCATCAATGTGATCCATACTTTATACAAAAACTTTATACAAAACCGTTAAATATCTTGGGAAAGATCAATTAAATTGTATGGATTTCTCATAAACATATTGCAAATGATCTATAAAAGGTAAAAATGGATTCATAAAAATATATTTGTTTCAAAAAATATATTTGTTGCATAAAATATTGGAATTGTTAAATAAATAAATTGGATCAGAACATAAGTGATCCAAAAACCGATCAATATTAAATACGAGGGTTCTCCCTTAGCTCAGTCAGTAAAGGGAAGCAACAAAGACACACCATCCTAGAGCAGGATTCCCAAGAAACAATGTATGCTTGATTGAGGTTTAAAGTATTCTACAAATTAAAATCATGATCTACACGCTATTCCTAAACAACACAAAATTGAGTACGACTGACTCAAATTCGCCGGAAGTATGGCTACTCAAAAATGAGTACAGATAGTTCGTAGTGATAAGATGACAAACAGTCAACATCGGCTTGAATCCGATCAATGTTTACTCATTGTTCACGTGTTACACCTAACCTTCTTTACTCACTTTTGAGTAGCCATACATTCGAAGAATTTGAGAAAATTGTACTCAAATTTGAGTTGTTTAGAAATAGTGTGTATAGAACCATCTTAAAACAAAAATTGAAGCTTTGATGGGTTCGATTGCCGGTCTGGCTTTGTTTAACTTGTGAGGAAAATTTCTCAACTCGGGAATATTTGTAGCTTAATCATCATTCTGCAAAAAGTGGTGGAAGGTAGCACGTCGAATCTTTTTGTCCGCTTCTAAGCATTATGCTTTGTAACAACAGGTGGTGTTCCATCGTTTACCTGTCGATCTGCTAAATTTGGAAGACGTTTGAGTTTAAAAGCACCGGCACCGTTAGTGATCCTATTGATGTGGATACCAGCAGTGGCACATTGAGAATGAATCACTACTTTCACATGATATTCTGTTCATTTTCTATGTAACTTCAGCTGGTCAAGATTTCATGCCATGCTCTTGATCATACTGATACAAAAATTGTACCAGCATCGATAGCCTTCAATTAAAAAAAGTAGAAGAACTGGGTCCTGATCAGTATAGTTTAAAAGCTGGGAAGTGGTTTAAGATTTTCGATTGGTTTTTCAAATATTTGCTTAGAAGGGATCATTTGGCACTTGGACGAAACGAGTGTAGAAGTCTCCATGTCGACCAAGGATTGCCCGGTGTTTGAACCCAATGCTGTTAGTTTCAATGACAATAACCTGGAACCCATGCTACTGTTGTGCCGACAGCTGAGGATATAATAATCGCTTGGGCAAGGGCCACTATGGGTGAGTTCAGTTCTCTAATACTAATACGAATTCTACAAATACTCGAATAATACTACAAATACTACTTTCGATACTATCAATCGACGCGCTCCTCGGAATAGGCGACATCCTAGCGAATATGTTAAAATGGCAAGCGAGAGTAAAATTTGAGTAAAATCAGACGTTGTGTACAAAAATAAACCCAAAAGGAGAGTTTCTCTCCCATGTAGGCAACAAAACGGAATACGTACAAACATCCGCTAGAACCATCACAAGCAATTGGTAGTACGTGAGTTCGATCAAGCGCGCATTATTTTGCCTATCAAGGTGACGGATTCGTTCGTGCCTTGACCTACCGTGCAGTGGGATGTAAGGCAAAGGAATACGTGCTTGGTTCGAGTACTGCTATGTCCCAACCCTTCGCTCAATTTTCAATACTTCTATTCAATTTTCACAACCTGCCGTACACTGACGGAACTTTCAACACTTTCTCTTCATATCTTTAATTTCTAACGAACATTACTGTCCACTCTTGGGGCCTCATGGTAATGAGCGAACACTCCTCTACATAATAATCATTACTCCACGTATGGAGAATACAAACATAACAATTATAGACAGATATGCTTTAATGAGCAGTAGAGCAGGCAGCAGTGTTGTTTTAAAATAATTTATACTAAAAAGATATTGGCTAAAAAATGAATCAAGATTCAATAAGCTTCACGTCTTTGGCAAAAAAAATTTCGTTACATTATAGTAGCAAACATTTTCGTACTTTGTTTTAGCGAAGAGCTAGAATGATGCGAACAAAAAGCTGGGTATTCCCATACTAATTCTCATAAAATGTTCGAAGGGCCTGTCATATTGAGGGGTTGGGGGAGTTATTTTCGTAACTCGCCCGGGAGTGAGATTCGAATTCTTGATTTTATCGTGAGACGTATGGATGGTCGCCCCTATCTGACTAGAAATCGATACAGTGGGATGGAGCTGAATCGATATTTTGAACGAGCATATATGTGATTTTTTTTTAAATTTTAATGGTACACGTTTCATTAACTTCCGGCCCGGGAATGGTTCTATTTTACGCAAGTAACGTAAAATTTACCTTCTCAATGTTGGCTTCCCTTTAACTATAATCGAGTCTTCTTTTTTTTTTTTTTTTTAAAAAAAGCATTTTTCATTTGAAAAGAGCATTACAAATGTGTTTGCTATTTGAGAATCACCAACTTATATTTTGAACGAAATAACTGCTTTTGTGTTTTGATAACGATAATGACGCTCTGTTCAAAATTAATGACGATTGTTTGCACCTTGAAAAGCATTGAGCATTTGAGTGTAATAATTGCATTGAGCTACCAGCTCCAAAAAAGCTCCGAAATCCTTTATCATTTCATGATAAAGGATAACCAAAATCGTCGCTAAATTTACTCGTCATATGTGTTTAAATTTCATGGAAAGAATTAGTTATTTTCTTGAAATATCTATTTTTATCTCGGGTATATATCTTCTATCTATCTCTATGCACACAAACCAAAATATTTACAAAAGTAGTTAATCGTTTCGCAAATTCCACGGCCAGCATTTCAATCACAACCCCAGCGGTCGTTTAGATGCTGAAAGATACTGCTTTTTGTTTGCTCCAAATCCACAAATCCTTTTATCTATTTCCAATCTACATACGTAAACTCTTGCCGCTGCTGTCCAAACCGAGTTCATTTCAAAGTTTTCACCAAGTCATGATTGGTACGGCCCGACTACATGAGTGCCACTCGTACGACGACCCACACACAGCTGAGTCGTTTATGCTAATCAAGACACGTACTTCAAATTTGGCCGTACTTCCGCTTCCCCTGCTAGCCCGAAAAGTCTTCGTTGTCGTTGTCGTTGTCGTCGTCACTTTGAAACTCTTTTGTTCCGATTGCTTAGATTGGGCCTGAACTTTCATCGCAGTCAAAACGACTCCGGCCACTGCAGCGCACCAATCTATCGCATCGCTTTTGGATCGTGTGACCTCCTTGGATCAAAAATAGCAACCACCGACAAACTGTCTGCGTTGGGTTTCAAGAGTGTGACTAAGTACGATATGGGTCCAAAAAAGGCGGAGCGATAGGTACGCAGGTGGTTACAGTTACAAGGCTAGAACGGCGCAACGAACGGCGAATGAATGAATAAAACTGTCGTTCGACCAGGCTGCTGGAAGGGAGTGATAGAAATAGAATTTCTTTAGGAATAAGTAATTTGAATACGGATTGTAGTTCTAAGACGGATGGAGACGGATGGAGGATGAGTGCAGTGGAGAGAATGGAATGCATAATCCACTGCACGAAAACCGTGCGTATGTAACGGATGCTTAGGGGTGAATAGAATTATGGTTATGAGGAAAAGGTCAATCATGTATTGAAGTGGAGAGACCTTTTTACGAAACCCATTGTGCATCGATAAGCGGGCTTTTGAGATAAGTCAAAGCATAACCCTAAATATCCTTTTGGGAATAGGACAAGCAACGTATGAGATATGTTCTCATAATTGGATGTGCACTTATTATAGCACTGAGTTCCACTGAGTTCTAATAAGCTGCTAGTTATTTTTGTAGGCGAACTTCAATCATCTTGTGGTTTTAGACAAACATGTTGGGTATAGAACTTCCAACATGAATCTCAGACTTGGCGGAAAATCCCCTCAATGTACATGAAAAAACTCATTGCAATGGTGCTTTAGAAAGTCGAGAACTATTAGCTCAAATAGTAAAAGCATAAAATACCATCAGGATCGGATTTTGAAGAGCATTTCAAGCGAGTGCAAGCAGATACAACAGTATCAAGTGTAATTTGTGGTTGAGGACCAATGGGAGGATGTTGAGGTACACTGGCTACAGCTTTGGACAACTGATGATGGTTTTGCGTTTCGTCTGGGAATACTGCTGACAATAGATCCCTGAAGAGGTCGCTTATGGACGACCGAGTGGAAGCTTCTTTCTCACCAAACATCATGTTCTATTCTAAGACCACCGCTCTTGCGCAAATGTAAGACCACCATTTCCGAGGATTGAGTCTTAGATTTCGTTGAGTCTGTTGCAAATAGCTATGAAACTGTTCCTTGTTGAGCTGTTTGTAATCGGTATTGCAAGCGAGATAACATGACCGCTTGTAGGAGTTAAGGTTCTTTGATAATTTTATAAGAGCGGATCTTTTAGCTGACTTCAGACCTTTAAGAATACTATTTGACCATGGAGAAGACATCGAAGTTTTTCAGACATTCATTATCTTCGACCGTTGTTTCAATTGGCAAGTTATGAAACATGTCATCCCAATTGATGTCCCAGTCAAAAGAGGATCGTCTTAGTGAAGTCCGTTCTCCTGAAGTTATAACGAATCACTTGGAAGTGGAATCCAAATGGAATGAATTCGTATACGAACAGGTGAAGGGCTGGATGATACTGGCACATCTTCACCAATTGGGCTGGAACTTCGGCAACAGTAATATCCCGATTGAGATCTCGGGTAATAAAGTAGAGATCAAGCATGCGACCGTTGGAGTTATAGACGGAGTTGAGTGGAATGAGTCCTGCCGTATTGTTATCATCTAAGACTTGAATCCTGAAGAATGTGAGTTTTTTGTGGATTACCTTTACCTCGAAACTAATACTAATACTCGACTTTAGTACACGACACTGAAGAAATCTACACATTGTAGACGAAATATGCGTATATGTCAAGATAAGCAATAAAGGTAGTTGGAATTAAAAGGAAATTACTAATCTTTCTTCTCATTTTCTAATGTTATATCCAAGAGCTGTTTCTGAACTGAGTTCATCGATGAGAGAGCAAGGTTCGAATAGAGATATCCCAACGGACCTTGATTCCAGCTAACAGAGCGCATGTTGAAATCGCTCATGATGAATAGCTAATCAGTTAGAGACATACGAGAGTTAATCCATTCCAATGATTCGCGATGTTGAGAGGCCAATGTTGCATCGTTGACACGCGCAGGACTCATTTATATAACTGTACCCGGAACGGACAGTTCTATCCAAACCTGTTCGAATGTACTACTGTGCCGAAAGCACGTGAGTGGTGAGAACGGAACAATGTATGTTCACTTCCAAATATTTGAACGAAAAGGGTGTTGCAGTTGAGCCAGATCTCCGGAAATACGTAAATACCACAAGCAGCATAAGAGCAAGCAAGCGAATGATCTGAAATAGTAGTAGTCATGCTACCTTAACTTTGGTGATAGTATGCTAACCCATTTACACTACTGTTTCTCTGATTTTGGGGAGCATAAGATTCAGCGGTTGAGGCAACGCTAACTTGGGAGCTGGTGGTCTCGAGGGTTGGTGACGAAGACGTTGGTTGGTTGTTCAGATTGCGTGTCGAGGGATTCTAAGGTGTTAGTGTCCAACTGCCAGTCGGCTTGGATCTCCAGTCTAAAAAAGGAGTTATTGAAACTTCTTTTGGTGGTCAAAATCCATCCGAAAGCAATAGTTCTTCAACACAGGAAGGTGCATTAAGTTGGAAAGACAAGAATGATAATGGTCTGACTTCAACGCTAGCTACCGTCTAGCTTGTGGCAACTTAATAGAGTTCACAATTTCCACGTTGTGCGATATAAAAATTGTACTCGAATGCAACACAACTTGTTTTTGCGTGGGTGGAATTGATGAAATTTTAGGTAAAGTAGTGTGGAGTGTTTGGTTTACATGTGCAAAAATTCGTCACAAGCTGTTAAGTGGTTATCGAGATGACTTCCAAGCCAGAAGTGCTTCGACAAATAATGATGGGCGGGGTCGTGGAAAATCCTGGCCAGTTCAACAGGTGGATCGCGAAATGGTAAAATCACGGTGAGTGGACACGTTGCGGAAGTAAGGTTGAATCGAGTCGATGAAAGTAGAAGGTGGCGCAATGGTGGTGCTGATAGAACTGTAATCTTTAAAGGTGCTGTAGGTATTGCTAATGGCACGATATTGTAGTACGCTTCGACCAGAAGATGTAGACTTGGGACTGGAAAAATTTGTCAGAGTGCTCCGTTCTTTTGTACTGGTTTAGACGGTGCTTGAAGGTGGGCATTGAGGTATGACAGTTGAGGAGAAGGTTCTGATAGTGCTGGTGTTGGCACACGATGTGGTGGACACGATGGAGGCAGTAGAAGCATTGATGTTTGAAGCTGCAAAAGGGCTAGAGGCGGTGATAGATTCATCGGTAGTGGTTGTGGTGGGTATGGCGGCGATCGTGATGGCATTATTTGTAACATTGGTGGTTATGGGGCTTAATATGAAGGCTCGGTTTCAAGGAATGATACTGATGGAAGCACCAACGTTAGCAGTAGTTTGAATACAGCTGATAGATACACCCACGGGTTAAGCAAAGGCAGTTGTGATTATAGGAACAGAAGATGCAGAAGTTTTGTTCGTATCGACGACAGTAACGGGTTTGCTACTAATAGGTGGCACAGGGATCCCCGTGAAAGAATCGTCTGGAATAGAAGAGACTGTAATGCTTGAAATATTTGATGTATGTACTGAAACGTTATGCATCCAGCTACTGCTGTCATTTAGAGCTTGGCAAAGTGTGCGAATGACATCGATTTAACTCTCGATTAAACATAAAATAGATGAGAGGCGAGCCAGAGTCAGGTTCAATGCAGGGTTGATTGAAGATACAATCGCGTACAGCTTTACAATGTGCTGCTGTCAATCCCATGCATTTCAAATGGATAGATTCTCTGCATTTCGCACATACAATTTAATTACTACGAGTTAACGCAGTGATGCAGTGGGAAACAGAACATTTCTTCGTCATTGCATAGTTCTCCGTTGTTGGGCCATAGCAAAATAGCGTACAATGGCAGCTACTTGGGTAGTGGCAATGAGAATCGAATTAAGATTTTTATCACTATCGAGTTACAGTTTGTTAAACGATCACAACAACACTGTTAACTGACGCGCGAGACACGTAGCCAAATTCTGGCACTACAATCAGAAAATTAGAAGAAGTATCCTTCGGTCTTCCAACTCCATTTCAATAATTGTTCCGCACCTTTCAATAAAACATACAGTATGTAAAAACTACCCAAAGTTTCAAACATTCTGCCCTACAGGCTAAACAAAATAATAGCTATTCGCAAGAGTTGCAATCTTAATGTGGATAACTCGTATCAAGACTCGTAACTCAGGATGTTGCTGAAATGAAAATTGTTCAAGATATGATTATATCACAACATTGCGCTAGAAATTGTTATGAAACATGTGGACTTTAACATGCGGGGTACGATTTGCGATAATTGCGGCCAGTTCATCTGGTTCGTTGACGACGTGGACATTGTCGGCAGAACGTTCCAGGTGGTAGCCGATCAGTAAACCAAACTGAAACGTGAAATGGAAAAGGTTGGATTGAAGGTGAATGCAACGAAGACTAAGTATCTGTTGACTGGAGAAACCGAGCGTGATAGAACTTGCATAGGCAGAACTGTGACAATCGACGGAGATGAGTTCGAGAAGATGGATCAGTTTATGTACCTCGGATAATTGGTTACATCGGATAACAACTGCAGCAGAGAAATTTGGAGGTCCATTATTACCGAAAGTCGTACCTACTATGGACTCCACAAGACCATGAGGTCTGGTAAACATCACTCTCGTACGAAATGTCCCATATTCAAACCGCTCATAATACCGGTAGTTCCCTAAGGGCATGAGACGTGGACAATGTTCGCAGAAAACCTGCAAGCACTTGGAGTTTTCGAACGACGCGTGCTTAGGACCATCATTGTATGTGAAAGCGGTGTATGGAGGAGAATGATGAACCACAAGCTGGTGCAGCTCTATGGCGAACACAGTATCCAGAAAGTCGCTAAAGTTGGAAGGATACAATGGGCGGGACATGTTGTAAGGATGTCGGACAACAACCCCGCAAAAATGTGTGTGGTCCTAATAGGACGTTGAACCAGCATAAGTAAGTAAGATGATTATATTAAATTCGAAAAACAGTTTACAATTTTGTCAAAACTACATTAGATTTATTATTTTCAAGAAGCGTTGTTTATTAGAATACTTGAATTGTTTAACATGAACTAACCTCCCCCTCTTTTTTACATCTTATTAATTTTTCGTTAGATCTGAACTCTTGCATCCAGTCTAACTGAGTTAAGCTTTTCATCACTGCAAACACCTATGTTTGAGAAAGGGTAATATCAAAATCAATCACGTCTTTATAATACTTGTATTTGTAAACTTCTAACCTGACAGATCTCACAGAATATCATTTCCAAAATAAAATTTCGATCCAACATGTTTGAATATCATCCAATGCTATCGTGTATCGATCTCCAGTCGATTAAAGTAATACAATCGAAAATCAAATGTCAACATAATGGTTGTCATATCACATCGAACATTTCTTATTTAGAGAACTGAGTGACATAATGCCCAGTAATGGCTACCAAACTGATCGAAATCTGCGTAAAGATAATTGACATTTGATTGTTTTCCCAATGTGGCCAAAATGTTTGCAACGTCCGCACGCTTCGAAATGCAACGGTGGGCTTCAGCAGCTAAGCCTGCTCCGATGCCGTGTGCAGATCGTAAATCATATCCCATTTTCAACCAAACCGATCAATCTAAGCAACCATACCAAACCATGCCCCGGTGTATGTGTGTGTGTGTGTTTGTATATGCATATCAGATTACCCCCTGGTAACATACTTAGCATAACATGTTTTACAATAGTTTTGAAACCGATCTACACAGCTCGCCACGAATCTCTTTAACATTTAGCCCCCTTCGTGAAATAATAACAATACGTATCTGAAGAGAAAACATTGCTCCTGCCCTACCGCACACGTTTGGGTACTTCAACCCAAGCCCTGCACATTTTCCTCAGCTCACATTAACCATATGAGTACGGTAAATTGATATTAATAATGCGACCAGAGATTAGACCCGACGTATCGCGCATTGATACTTGTTTTCCACTGCCCGTTGCTTTATGATCGGTTCTCATGGGCCGTTGGATATTTATGCTCTATTCGGAAGGGCGCGATCCCAGAAAAAAAAGAGTTGTTGAGCATATGTTTATGTTGCCCGGCGGTGGTCCAATCGAAAGTGCCCTTTTCAACGTAGGCCGCGTTAAGAGCCCAATTTTCGGTTCTGAATTTTCAACGAGCTTCCACCTTTTTTGTGGAACACTTCAACACCCATTCTACCCGGTCCGGTGCACAATGGATCATAATTATGATTTATATTATCGATATTTTATGTACAGTTTCAATCACCTCCGAGCGAGGCAAGAATAAAAGTTGTGAAAATACGACGACGTCGATGACGACGGGTGAACAAATTGTACCGTGAGAATTTACGGCTTGGCTCGGGTGCACAAAACAGATTCCCAAGAAGGCATGCGATCCGGTGCGGTGGGGCGTTTGGTTGATCGTGTGCTCGATGCTTCGATTCGCATAATCAAGTAGGTCCCTCGCGCTAACGACGACGAGGGGTGACGCGCTGGTGGTCGATCGTGATCGGTGACTTACAGCTCACATATCGCAACATGTCAAATTGCAGAGTGTAACCAAGCTGTGCTTCACCTGTCATGGTTGTAACAATTTTACGCTTTTAGATACAACGGGAAAAGCGTCGATCGTCAAGATCTTCATCACACTGCAACCCCTTGTCGCGCATAGCTGTGATATGCACTAGACTCCAGCGAGAACGAACGTGGCATGGCAAAAAGATTACTCGCTTCTTAAAAGTCATAAATAATTCTTAAATAATGCTTTCGGCAGAATAACACGAACGAACTCCAATGCACATGGTCGTATGCAGGAGTTTCCAGTTCATTTGCTCACTCCCGCGCACGCCCTTGGAAAACCGTTTGTGGCGTTCTTAGCAACTGCAGAGAAATACAGCCCATGTTTTGCGATCTATACCCGAGTTGCAGAAATGTGCGAAACATAGAGTATGAAATCACTAATGATAGTGAGGATTGTTTTTAAAAGCTGGGAACGGAACCCGATTTCCAACTTCCAGCAGCCAGGAAGTCATTTGCGTAGGTCTTAGAACTAGAATCCAATCCGCCCCATAAATGTCTCTACTTTCTCACAACTCAAACAAGGGCCCATTTTGCGTCATTTTGAGTATCCCATTCAGCTCACACCCGAGGCGTTGATTATATACAAACAACCAGTCTGCGTCAACAAACACCCTGAATCTCTTTCTCGCTTGCACTGCTCTAATGACCGTTTCCTTTTACCAGATCATTGATCGATCGATCGATCGATCGATCACTCGTTCGCTAAAAAAAATAATTAGTGGGCGATCAATTTGTGCTTCCCGAAAATATAAACCGTAGCCTAAAACAAAATCACCAAGAACTTTAGCTATATGCTACTTCGGAGTCAGCAATTATCGCCCGGGTCTTCAACAGCGTGTTCTTCAAGCGCCGTTCGTCAAGAAGTGGCTATTAATGGTTCTCGAGCGTTCAGGTCCACAGCCAAACCTACGGTATGGAAATGTGTGCGAATTCAATGACCTCTTAATTTCACTCTTGTGTATCAATGACCGACCGACCATCATCGGTATAGGTTTTTATGATCGCGCAGGCTTGACAGTCAGGTTTCTTTTTTTTTCAAGTTCGCCCAGCTTCAAACTGGCGGTGTCCTCCCACTCGTTCAAACACAGGAATCCCTGGTCGTTCGGCGGAGTTCTTGCAAAATCACTACACGTCATCGGCGTCGTCGTCGGTGACACTCAAACGGGTATGCACACAACTTGTGAGCTTTTGGTGGCTTTGAAGTGTGCTTCTTGGCTGCTGAGAGGTGCGGGTTTTTTTCTTCAATTTTGACAAAACTTTAATTTTAATCTCGTCAAACAAAACCTTCCTGTCGACGTGCCACAGGGTATGGTTTTGGAGTAGATATTTGGTCAAGTTGTTCTCATCGCCCTGGGTAAACCGACAGTGGGCGAGAAACGGGTTTGAGCTCGAGCGGCGTGAAGTCGATTTAAGTTAAGAATCGATTTTTATGTTTGAATCGATTTGAAATTTTATCACCGCACAGAGCTTGCTATAGATTAATCGGAATGTTTTACAATTTTATTTCTATTTTCTAAAAACTTATAGATTCTTTTTATCATGATTTTCGGTTGACCCATCCCAAATAACATTGCCAAAACCATCCAGCTTTATTAAGTTTTTTTTTTAAGTTTTATGAAAGCCACTAGAAATCAATACAGTTTTATTATGGCAGTAAGAGGTGCCAACAGGTTTCAAATTTTAATCAGGTTTATAAGAACCTATACGGGTTCTTTACAACGGTCTCAAAACTTTGACTTTAAAAGTACCTTCTTCTCCTGTCAAAGGTTTTATTTTGACTTTATAAACTCATTAAATGCTGTTTTGAAATGCCGTTTTAGGACTCATTCATATTATCTTATTATGGTCAGTTGAAAATGCATTTTCAAACCATTTTGCCTCCAGTAAATGCATTAAACAGCTGATTGGCATTGAGGAAAGCTACCAAATAACCAGATAGTTTAATAGTAGCCATTGCGAAGATAAATTGGCTTTTTGGCAAAACCGTGATTTCTTTCAATCGCCATATTGGAATATATGAAATTATTCAAATGTGGAAAAATAAAAACACCAAATTTTAAATGTAATACAATTAAATTGTAGATCAAACACCAACTTTGGTATTCTTTTAGATAACCTGGAATTTAATACCATCAATTTTCAGGATTTTCTTGATTAATTTATTGAATATATTTCTTTCAGTTTTGTTTTTGTTGTTGTAAACTCGCATAATTTCCGAGGCGCATTAATTTTCGGCTCTTATCGTGCCAATATTCACCATAAAATTAAACGCGCATATGATTTGGAGCATGCTACGCGCTAAAAACTCAATTTGTTTTGGATATTTTGCTATCAAACATAATTTCTCGCAAGACTAGAACTTTTTTCTCAGATATTATTTACTGCTTGATGAATCAGAAGAGCAGAGAACCGAACAAAGCAGAACAACCAGAAACAAACCACGATATCTCCGTGAAGTTTGACAGCTGTGGCCATTTGGCCCTATGCTGGTTTGGATGGCAGCCAATAGGTTTGATGAAGGTTCTCAAGTGGTCATAACATCTTTCACTAGAACATTTTCTAAATCTCCATGGTCTTGTAAAGGTTTTATTACTTTGTTTTCACAACCGTCTATAGAGTGGGCCACTTTGTAAACATTTCGGCTTTAAAGATGCATAAAGGAGGTGTTGGTGGACAAAACTGTTTTGAATGTAGTTTCATCAACAAAGCCGGGAGGAGTGCTATACGGCTGGAATAGAACCGAAATTGTTACTTGGGATATGACTATAAATTTCATATAAAATCGAAAAAAAATTTCAGACAAGAGATTTTTATTATTTGCTATATTGCCATACTAAAAAATAAGACCCGGCGATATTTTGGACCCTTTCCAAGTATGAGTAATTCTGAGCCAGAATGAAAAATTAGCAGGAATAAATTATTTTCACTAGGAAGATGCAACTTTAGAACAAAAACTGTCCTCGGCAAAGTTGCAGCTTATAATTTGGGTTTAAATTTGACATCAGTTTCTGTTCGGGTGGTCCTTGAATATATTGAAATAAAAATTCTATCTTTCACATTTCTTGACATAAAGCAATACAGTGTTCTACAAAGTTGTTCCTTATTAAATTTAAAGCAACTTTGCTGCAAAAACCATAGTCGTAGGTCATTTGTGTCATTAGTTATGATCATTTTTATGCTTAAGAGTAGGGTGGCACACTTTAATGAAGAAAAAACGTTATTTCATACATCCGTTCAAAAGATATCGTGATATTAGTCCAAAAACTACGATATTTTTCAAATTAGATTATATTTTAAAAAGAGGAAAACGGGGATACAAATACGATTCCATATGAATGTTAAAAATTAGAGGTCTCTTTTGTGTATAAAGACTCTAGTGAATTTAGAAGAATTTTGAGTTAAATGGTACTATGAACGTATGTTCTTTTTAAAATAAAATTTTTGATTTTTATATCACCATATTTCAATAAAAAACTAATATTTGTTATGTGCTCATTTATATAATAAACATCATTAAATTCTGCGCCATGCGCGTATAAGGGTTAGAAAAGTCTTCGAGGTTGAACTTTCTTGTGTTGTGTTCTCAAAACATTAGGTATGAATCGCTTCAACGTGTATGCGGTTGTGTTTGCATGTGTTTGGAACCAACATAATGATAAATTCAAACGGATGTCAGTTGAACTTAACTGCTAAATTCCCGAAACAATAACTCAAAATGTTAGTTGGTTTTAACCACCGTAGGTAGTCAATTCAAACTAATATGATGTTTCTGTCCAATTCAACGTGAAATTCCTGTTAAATGAAATTAGAATATATTTGCGTTTGCTCAGTGCATCCTTAGTAAAGTGTTTTTTTTTTTCTTCGTTTCGGTGGCTTTCCATTGTGCTGAAGGTTTAAGAGCGTCATACATTGCACTATGGTCCAGATCACGAATTTATGAGGAAACATGCTCCCAGCGCCTAAACTTGAAACTTGAAACTAACTTTTTCATTTGCAGGAATAGACGTTTACATTCTTGGGCAAAGTTGTAGCGCAGAAAATTTCATGGAATTTTTGTATAATTTTTTTTTTGTAGCTTGTAAATTGACCGATTTAGAGCAACTTTTCCCTCGTCAACTAAGGGTGTACCATAAAAAAAGTTTATCTGTCCTTTCTTTTTTATTTCAATTTTCATCGTTAGGTTTTGTTCGGACGAGTAGTAGAACTTTTAAAGGCGCGTATTTTGATATATTAACTTTGCCGCTAGCTTTAATCAATCAATAGTTATTGAAGTTTTTCTTCTAAAACCATCCCAGATTCAAATGTAATTTTCTCAAGATACAAACATGAAATATCTTTAGTTCTCACATATGTTAAACAATATAAGTTGCCCTTTCAAATGACTTCTTTGATTTTTTTTTGTGTTTGCCCCAATCGTAAAAATCAACATTTGAAAAGATTTTTTTTATAAAAACTTCGTAATTGATTGATTGAATCTAGCGGCAAAGTTTGGTATGCAAGGTATGCGTCTTTAAAAGTTCTAAAACTCGTCGGAACACATCTTAACGGTGGGAATTGAAATAAAAAAGAAAGGGCAAAAAAAATTTTTTTTCATGGTACACCCTAAGTTTTGACATCAACTACAATCAAGCTACAAAAAAAAAAAAAAATTAAATAAAAATTCCATGAAATTTTCTGCGCTACAACTTTGGTTAAGGATATAAACGAAAAATGCGAAAAGGCGAATGCAAATCATGCAATATTTTGTATTTTCATTATTTATAAATTTCAGAATTTTGTTATTTTATATAGTCTTGAACATGTAAACAAATGATTGGTGTTTGGCTCATTTTTAGAACAGTATAAGGAAATACACTTTCCGCCTTGAACGTTTGAAGAAAACTGATCCGAATGACTGCCTTGTTTGTGGGCTCGAAAACACCGCGATAACGAAGCGTTTTGTACACAATATCCAAAGGTTTTCAGGCTTTTGGATGGTTCTTCATCGTCCAAGTTAATTGCGGCTGTGTTGTGATCGCAAATCAAAATCGAGCAGCCCTCGTCATCCGGTGCATAGATTTCTAAAGTGCACTTCTTAAGAACACCAAATGCAGCAACTGAGGCTGAATTGATGTGGTTATTGAAATAAAATGCATTTGATTTTCTGGCTGCATCCTGTGATTGAACTCGAGATACATTTTGTGCCGTTTCCCAACGCGGTGTATGCGGATTTTTCATTGTCCAGAACTAAAGCTCGTTGTTAAATGACTTGTACTTTAACACCTTCGGCTGGGAAAAAAAGAACTACAAACAACCATTCGCTTCTGATCCAAGACGAAATCCCAGGTTGCTTCAAACGTTGTTCATCGGTTCTGCCCAAGCCGAGGATAATCTTCTCATGCTTTGTAAGTATTTCATTAGCATTTCAGTAAATAAATGTTGCAGGAGGTGATGGTCCAAACGTCAATGAAAGTGGAGTGGCCTATGAACGATCATCTTGTCGGAGATCACAGAAAGCGTTTGTTGAATATCGGATCCTGCAGTTATGTATACACACTCTTCATAACGGGTTCCTGAAAGGTGTTGAATAGTTGTAAAAAGCCGCGTCAAAATTGATCATTGCAGCCTACTATATATCAAAGGCTGGCCATCACGAGTAGAGAAGTTTGAAAAAATACAGCAAGAGCATGAACTGCTATCACACCGTTGCATTTAACACGTTACATCAAGGTGGTTAACTCTGCAAGAAGCAGTAGAAGGAAATCTTGAAGAGTAGCCTGCACTGTTCAATTATTACTGAATTCCCAAGAAAGTAATCTACGTTAACGGGACACGTAGTCAAGAATCGTAAGATTTCTGAATAACCCGTGTATGAAAGCGGAGGTGTTGTTCGTGATATCGAGTGCAGGCAATTTTAACTCCATTTAGAGGTCAGTACTGTTCCTATACCATCCACTGGCGATTTCGCCCTTTTGTGCAGGTGCAAACTGTATTTTGTGGATGCTTAAAAGCCAAAGCTAAGTATAACGAAGCCTAGTATTTTTATTTGTCTATAACTTATTACACAGCACTAAATTCTGCAATTCTAATTTATGTTTTTTTTTGCAAATTAGGTTTCTTCCAGGAAGAAGAATCACATTTGATGCGTTTTGAACTCGATAGGTTAGTTCGTAATATCGTTACCAGCGTATTCAAAGCGGTGGTTTTACCTGCTGATACGGTACTACCTCAGGATATATTTGACAATGTCGTTTGGACGGTATTCTGTAACCAAACATGGTGGAATTGAGTAAACGAGCAAAAACTCAACGGGAATGATCTCCCATAAAATTAACACTTCATTTGATCACTTTTTCAAAATTTTTAAAAAGTGATCAAATGAAGTGTTAATTTTAAATTCTCCTAGTTTCCCAATCACAATCGTTCTACTAAAACGCTCAAAAAAGTTTTTTTTAAATAGTGTTTTAAAAAAAAATTGAAAGTGAATAACATATTGCTATCGTCAATATCTTCAACTCTTCAAATGCAGTAACATCGAGACAACACAGAGCAATAAAGAACGGTATAAACCCTAACCAATTTTACTTTCAGACAAATTTTCTAACACAAGGTAAGCAATCAAATGACCACTACAAAATATATTGAATATCATCATATCGACTTAATATTTTTTTTTTTTTTTTTTTGTCTTGATTATCGAGATTTTCAGCCTCGGGCTGGTTCATCTCCCATCGTAGTCAGTCAAACACCACTTTTGGGCATTTTCATAACTTCTTCGGGGGTGAGATTCGAACTCGTGACTTAGGCGTGAGAGGTATGGATGTTCACCAATACGCCGGGGTCGCCCCCATATCGACTTAATATATAACGGGAAAATTGAGGGACCATCAGGGCACCCAATGGAAACGATTTGAATAGGTAGCATGCAACTGCCTCCTCCCTATAGTTAACATTTCGCGGAACGAGGGTGGGCTCTTTCATTCCATCTATTGGGTTTATTCTGTCAATCGAGGGCTTGAGTCTAATGCTTTGGGTGTGAACTTGCTTTTTCCCTATATTCGCGAGCTTCGCATAAGTGTCTCTGCTTACGAGCCCGTCCAAACGTTTTTGGCCCTTTATACAGGACCTTGATGATCACAAACAACAATAGAATCCTGATCAAATCGTTTTTCAGATCATGCCTCTGCTATGGAAAGTTTCCTTGCTACAATAGATGGTAGTATTTCATCATCATCATCATATATGACTTATGGTAATAGCGCCATTTCTCGCTCTTGCAATACTAGGTAAATCTACTAATAAATCTAAATTCTCACTGACCATTTATGGCATTGCTACTACTGACACTAAATCTATTTGAGTGTACAATTCTGTTTGATATCACGTACATAAAAAGAGCGTCACATGACGGCGAGATATTTCAAACATTGCCTAAAATGTTGTATGCACTAGCTCATCTTCAATAGAAACATTTCTTGCACATGACGGTTTCATGTGAAATGAAATAGAAATTTTACCCTCATTAATGTTAACATCACAATGAAAATTCAGGTTTTTTGTTCTGTGACCACTCCAAAGCTAAAAAAAGGGTTTTTTCATGACCACTTAAAGTTACTTAAGTGATCGATACTGAAAGGGTTTGTGAAAAAAAGAAAAGATTATTTCATAATTATAATCATGTTGTTTTATTCAGTCTCTCACAAATGCCAGATGACACTTCGGAGATATATGAGAATGTTTATTTTTACACAGATAAAAAGAAACATGGAATTTTCTATATTATCTAATGCACACAAAGGGAATGCTAGATTTGGCAGAAAATAATGGGATATTTCATGTAAATTTAAGCCAGATAACGCCTGAATCAATCCTGTTCTATGAAAGATTGCAAACATTGTTGTATGGCGCATCAAAGACTACAACCAATTTACGCCTCCTTTGGCTTGGAATTAAACTAGGGGAAATTTTACGCGCTAGTTAATATTAATTATTTTTTTCTGTGTATACACAGTTTGGAAGAAACACTTAATTTTCTGCGTGCACATAAGGGGAATGCTAGATTTGGCATAAATTAATGGGATCTTTCATGAAAATTTAAGCCAGATTTCGTTGGAATCAAGTCTGGTGTATGGAAAACTGCAGACAATGTTGTATGTTGTGTTAAAGGCTGCAAACAATCACGTTGTTTACGCTTACTTTGGCATGCAATTAAGCGAGGGGAAATTACACACGTCTGTTAAAATTATTATTTTTTACTGTGTCTTTTGATTCGGCATAGTAAGAAGTAGTCGATTACGGTTTTAATTGTCACTCATAAAGTTGCTTATTTGTAATCGAAAATCCTCTAGCTATACGTTTGATTAGATGACTTTTATAAGTCATTTGCTATACTGAACCATTAATGGTTAAATAACGTATTTTTTAAGACAACCCCTTTCTTTGGAATTGGAGTAATGTCGGTGTATAAGCACTATACATTTTGAAAGAAACATTTAATTTTCTGTGTTATATAATTCACATGCTATAGTAACTGGAGTGCTGGATTTGGCATGAATTGATGGGATCTTTCATGTAAATTTAAATTAGATAACGTCTGAATCTAGTCAGTTGTATGGAAGATTGCAAACATTGTTGTATGGCGTTTGAGAGATTGCAAACAATTTCGTTGTTTACGATTCCTTTGGATTGGAATCAAACGAGGGGATTTTTTTTCTGTGTATGTGGTAAAACAAAATTGATGACCTACACACTACCAAAATCTCGTGTAAATTTCTGTCCCTGAGACCGACACATGCAAGCGTCCTTTAGCGCATAAGAATGTGTTGAAAGAGATGAGAAAATAAATTCAATCGAACACATCTTTTGTTGAAGTGCGTATGTGTCAGTTTCAGAAAACATAATTTCACACGAAATCTTTCTTTACGTCCCCCGACTATTTACAAACATGGATTAGGTCTCGTGTAAAATACATAATTTCTACGTGTGTAGATGTTTATTATTTTTTAAGGCATTTCATTCCAAACTATATTTACTTCATTCAACACTAAATTTCATAGATTAAATTAATGTAAAACAACTTATAATTTTTAGATATGGTATAACTAGCGTTCCATCTCTATCGCTGAACTGGCTGGCTTGTCGTGTCGCAAGGGCCCAGTAGGGATTTTTCGTCAAGACCCGAACCTAAAAATCAGTGCCAATGTAGAATTATCAAGTATTTTTTTCACCTGCTACAGAGAATCGTCTGCCTGGAGGTCACAATGGCAATTTTACTATTCATTTTAGGTTCGTAATTACAGCGCGCTTTTGTATCATCCTTGCCTTAATTTGCTGTTAGGATATGATAGTTTATTATTGCATTTTTCAGGCTATCGAAATTTGGGATGTAATATCTTTTACATGATGTATGTCAGGTCTTACAGGTCTTGAATACAAGAAGCTGCAACGGAATCTGTGGTTGGCTTTTGCACCTATTACTGACAGTATTTTTCATTTCTGGTTTGCAAATGGACATTTTACTAAATCTGAGCTGATCTGATTCATGCAGCACTGTGTGTTCAAAAGATTTAACAAACTTTTTCAGGATACCTCAGTTCATGATTTTGGTGAATTGTAAACGAACGAAAACGAGCTTAAGCACGAACCACAGAACTCTACACTTTAACACTTTAAAACATTTCTTGCATTTCAGGATCAACCGAATAAAGATCATATATAATGGATACGAATGCTTGTAGTATTTTTCATTTAAATTACACGGAAAAAATCCGTACCCAGATCCGTGAACTACAGTCATGAATTCGAGAACAAATAAAAATATACCGTGAATTGAATCACGTAATCGGGAACTAAATCACGTTTTCAGGTAAAAATCATAAAAACGTGAACGAGTTCATGGTCCGTTTTCATTTTCGTGAACGCTTTTGTTTATGTGTAATATATACATACTATTATATGAATATTTCATGGGAATGGAAGGGGCCACAAGGGCACGCGATTGAAGCACTTTGGATGGAGAGAGTGAGAATGCCAACTCCCCATTGCTAACAGTTTGTGAATAGAGGGCGGGCCCTTCTCCCCGCCCATTGGGGCATCCTCGTGTTAGATAGCTTGCGCTTTTGAAAAACAGTTCAATCTTGTTGTTGGAAGGAGATTCTTTATATCCCTGTGGATACGTATAAGTGGTGTAGTCTATCGATTCATCTAACCTGTTTTGGCCCTTCATACAATGGCATGATTAGGATAATCAGTGGTTATTAAAGCTTGATCAAGTCTAACAAAAAGGAGAGCCAATGGCTGTAGGACTTAGTTTCCGTGCTACAATGGGTGGTAGTACATATCATACATCATACATCAAACATGATATACCGACCATTCCATATTCAAAACATTCCTGCTATATAGATATAGTGGCATAGGTTTTGGCTGACATAAGCCATACGAACACTCATGTGATTAATACATTCGGTTATAGTTAAAAATGCAGCAAAAAATATGTCCATTAAATTAGGGTTTCTTAAATACGGGTTTCTTGTTGAACCATTGTTTATGTTTCTAAGTAAACAGTTAACATATAATGTATATATGTATTCAGTATATCAAGGATGCATTACTTGGCGTATCCATTTATTTATAACTAGTAAAGTCGTGGTGTTTAAAAAGTAAGGTAAATAAAAAATCCCACTCAACTGTTCTTTTCTAAATTGATGAAAAAAATCTCAGCTGTATCATAAAACATCGATCATCATGATACCGACATCATTCGGTTATTGTTGAATTTATGACATATTTGATAAATAAGCCGAATGAAGAAGCGAGGCGGCTGACATTACATCCCGTTACCCTATTCTCCGGATTGCTCTTCCCTTAGTTTGCTAACCGAACGTTTTGAATGACAATTTCAGGTTTTGTACTCACCTTCAATGGTTGATTCCCTGCATGGATTTTCGCTCGATTGCTGTGAAAGTCCACACTGTAATCTCACTCAGTCATCTGAATTTACATGAACTGTTCACTGCGTTCTTGTGTCACTGCACTGCATCTGCTCTATCGTGAATTTTGTTTGAACAAAAAAAAATGTATTTCTTCCTTCTGGCTTTTCGATGCGTACTATCGGGGTTTATATTCCTTGGTCAGGGGATTTTTTGTTGTGTTCCGTTAACTCGTCTCAAATATAGAACGATAATGCTTAATTAAACACCAGAGCGAAAAAATTAAAAGCACTCAAAATCATGAATCGCTGAAAGACGACAAATAACAATTAAGCAAAACAAACAGGCACTTGTGAATTTTTTTTTTTTGCTTGTTCCTTCTTCAGTTGTTGCACGAACCCATCCGTGTAGTTGTTCTGTTGTGTGTCACACTAATTATTCTTCGTTGTTTTGTTTTTACTGCACACATTTCTTGGGAGATGTCACGGATTGAGCGGCTCGTGGCCAGTGTTCTGCTTTCGTTTCGATGAGGCTTGAATGAGGGGGGGATTGAAAGGGGTTTATTGCCGAGTTCACACGATTGCAGGCAGTGGTTCACTTAATGGGGAGGTCCGAAATGATCAGTCCGGCGCAATCCACCACATGTTGATCGGGCGTTGTTTACTGATGGATGATTTGCGCGCATACACTCACTGTACACCACTTGAATGGCGATGTTTAGCGGCCAAAGATCCTGGAAAGAGTAATGATAAAAATTTGTCAAGAAATTGGTGTTGAAACATAGGCGATCAGTTCAATGTCGTCAATCACACGAAGATTTCAAATGGCTTATTCCTCGCTAATCAAGTGATCAATTTTCGTTGAGGACAAAACAAAAACGACGCTTCACACCAGACACGCAACGATTCGTCCATTTCTGTTGGTGTTTGAATCCAATCGCGTGCGTGCTTCTGGCTTAAATTCACTTCATCACCAGAGGCAGACAAAAAAGTTATATCAAAAAGCATCCCCCGTATTTTCATCACGTCGTCAAACGGCTAGTTTTATTGCCATCATTTCACTATTGAAACGACGCATACAGACGCTTTTGCTCGCACCAGAAGGCGGCGATCCCAGCGTATTCAATCTGGACCTCAGAGGGTTCATCCATTATGGCTGAAGTTCTGCCGGCAACATTCTCGAAACTAATCGAAACCCGTTCCCGATTGATGCCTGATTTTATAGCCCATCGATATTGGAAACTATCATAGGGGAATCTGGTACCCGCACTGTCGCTCTTATTTGGGATGTTTTACGACTAGACTGTCGGTGGCACCGTCGTCGGTAGAGTCGTTACACATAAACAGTTTCGATTTGTGGTCGAACTTCAAACAACTACAGATTGATTGGTTGACAGTCAGGATCTAGTTCAAGGCGCGCAGTTTCGGGAGAACTAAACAAAGACACGTACAATGGGGCGTGCGTACGTTCCTTCGTACGTTCCAATCAGTATTCCGGACAACAGGCCCATTTTCGGGGAACGACGTAGGATTGAAAAATAGTTTACCACTAATTGAAGGCGCCGGTGGCAAAGGTGGTGATGTTTAATGAGATTCCCAACGATGACTTAGTTATTAACATTTACGACGGAGCCTTTTTGGATACTGGATTATTCATTCCCACGGAATGGGCATCCTACTGAATTGGTAGTGGTGGTTTCTGAACGATCGATTCCAGTGTAATACAGTGGTTTGCAAATTCGCTTGAATTCTTATTGCTTTTTAAATACAGTTTTATGTCATAATAATAGCAACGCAACTTGATTGCTTTGTGATTTCAGTTTCCCGGCTTAAACTGGATGTGAATTGATCAGTACAAGAGACCTCTTGAATAATTGTCGACTTGACTTTGAATGATTTAACTGCATTTTAAATCGATCGTGGTAGATCAAGTGGAATAAATCAACATCCTTGAATATACAACACTATATTAAGGTCTGTATCCACATTAATCCGGACACTTTCAAATCATTGTAACTTTTGAAATATTACACGTAGGAATAAAAAATTGCTGAGAAAGAAAAGCTGAGAGTCTACTGAAAAATACTATGATTGATGTTTACATTTCATGTTTAGTATTCAAGATGGCGTTGAAAGAAAAACAAGTGCGCGAGCGAATTTTGTGATCCTGACATAAATCCTGACTTGTCAATACGGGACCTTGCAAAAACATTGGATTTGCCTAAATCCACTGTTCACAATGTGCTTAAATCATTTTCAGAACGTTTGACGGTGGAGAGGAAACCGAGAAGTGACAAAAACATTGGACGCGCTGATCCTGTCATGGACCGAATGGTGAAAAGTATAGTAACGAAAAACCCAAGTCTCTCCATTAGAACGGTGGCTCGTAAAATAGGGATGTCGCCTGGTTTTGTCCAAAAATCAAAACAACGTTTGGGACTTAAGTCGTATAATGTAAAAACAGTTCCAAATCGCAACGACAAACAGAACTTGGCAGCAAAATCACGGGCTCGACGTTTGTACTGCGAATATTTGACGACGTTTTCATGCGTTGTTATGGACGATGAAACTTATGTTCTGGAGGATTTCAAGCAGCTTCCAGGGCTGGCTTTTTATTCTGCTATGGCCAAAAATGCTACAGCTGAGCATTTCAGAACGAAGAAGGCATTGAAATTTTGTCACACAAATACCTTGTGTGACAAAAAGAGTAAATCTTCCGTCACTACAGGCACAATCAACAAGGAGATCTATCAGAAAGAGCGTCTGCAGAAGCGATTGCTACCCTTCATCAAAAGTCACAAAGAAAAACCTTTGTTCTGACCCGATTTGGCATCATGCCACTATGCTAAAACTGTTATGGAGTGGTTCCAAGCAAATCAAGTGAACATTGTACCAAAAACCTCATACCCGCCAAATTCGCCAGAGCTACGACCAGGGATTGTCGAGAAACACAGAGTAGTGCAAAATAGGCAAGTGCTTCACCCAATTTCAAGTGTGCGTCTCCTGTTTCAGAAGAGCGCACAAAACGAAAGTGCGAGAGATTTCGTAGCAGCACGAGAGACAGATAGCCGCACATGCACTACTCTTTCAGAGACAAAGAGTAATGCACAGTGCTCTACTCAGTGCTTTACTCTGTGCTTTGGCTCATGCTTTGGTAAATGGTATAGTCACTAGATTCATAGTCTGGCGGATACAACGACGGGAGCCAATTTCAACTGTCAGTTGGCGGAGCCAATCGAGCATATCTCGAGTAATTTATGTTAAGGGCCTAAACGCCATTTGTAAACAATAACTTAAAACGTTGATTTTTCACGAATTACGAGAAGCCCACCATATCCTGCTACTCCATATGGTAAAACTAACTTTCTTCTACCAAATGCTGCTTTCATTTCACGAGAGTGATTTGAGATTCAAAAGAAATCGATATTGAAAGTCATTGTTTACAAATGACTTTTAGGCGCTTAACATGAATTACTCGAGATATGCTCGATTGGCTCCGCCAAGTGACAGTTCAAATTGGCTCCCGTAATTGTATCCGCCAGACTATGAATCTAGTGACTATAGTAAATGGTGGCAAAATGAAAAGTGTTGATGCTAGTAACAAAAAGGCATTGTATGGGTTCATAGAGCGAAAATTTTATTAAAATCCTTATTCACATTCACAGTCCGGCCCATGCCGCCGTGTCTGATTTTTGCACTTGTGTGCACAGAGACGACTCGTTAGCACCCAAAGAGACGAGAGATAATTCAAAATGAGATGTGCGGCTTTGAGCGCACGGCACAACAAGGGTGCACGAGAGTAGAGACTGCACTTTCACGTCTCTTTGAAATTTAATGTGCTGTCTCGTAGCAGCGCGTGCTGCACTCAAAGAGATTTGAGTCGCACCTTATCCCTGGCTACGACCAATCGGGAGATATTGGGCTCTGATGACGCGGAAACTTTCTGGAAAGAAGCAAGGAATCAAAGACATCAAACACTTCCAGCAAATTTGGACAAAGACGGCTTCTACGATTTCTGAAGAGTCTGTACAAACCCTAATGAACGGAGTTAAGCGCAAAGTTCGAAAATTTTATGCAAATACCGAATAACTATGTTTTGTCTTCACGAATTGCTAAAACACATCCCATGAATCTGAAATAAACAACTACGACGGAAATATAATGCAAAATTTATGTTTTATTCATGTTTTGAGGTGTCCGGATTATTGCGGATACAGACCTTAGTAGTGCTTTCGAGCTCGAACTATATCAAAGTATTTATATGTTTTGAGATATCTCTTGTAATTTAACGTTTTTTTTTTTAAATTACATCAGGCCCCATTTTGAACCGATTGAAATGACTGTCCACTATTTGAGTATTCTCCGTTTAAATTGTGTGCGCGTATGAGATAGAGAAAGAGAAAGAAAGAAAAGAGGAAGCAGCTCATAAATAACATGTTCATTTTAGCGCCGCAGCAACACAAATCTCACCCGATTTCCAATGTTCTCACACTTGTTTGTTTCGGCAGGGTGAGGAAAAATTATCCGTTATTTTTTTTTTCTTCAGTGTAGTGCTCGAATTTGACACAAGCAGAAATGAGCCCACCTGATCGAATTGCTAACTTGGTGTATCATAAGCAAATACAAAAAGTTTCGTTGGAATCGGTTCACGACTCGTGCTGATATGAAGACAATTCCATTTTGAAGTGCAGTAATTGAGCATAAAGTTAATCGCTCAGTACGTATCGCAAAAACATTGAAAATTCCAATTTAAAACAGCATCGCAAACGGTGAAATGAGCTTGGAAATTTGGAGGAACGTCCGGGAAGTGGCAGAAAAAGAACTGCGATGACCACACGGAACCGAATAATACTTCAAGATAGGATAAATCGAGATTCTAGACGGTCAGTCCGAAAAATTATTCTAAACGAGGATGTCGGGTTAGGTTCTTACAAATTTTAGCGAAACCACTTCTTAAACGAAAGCAATCGGTGATGAAAACCAATAGGTACCGAAAATCGAGAAAACGATTTATTAAAGTTAGATATTTCGATTTGGAAATAACTTTAACTAAGCATTCAGTGCGTTATTCCAATAATATATCACGCATAAAATATGCAAATATCAGACAACTAACATTACGGTAGCATTGCGTATGCTATTATACAACAGCTATGCATTTAGACTGCCAATATACTGCAAGAAGAATCGTAAATGCAAGTATGATGCAGAAGTAGTGCTTATTTCAATGCTTATTGGTTACCTGGGTGACAACAGTGAAGTTTATATTGGGCCAATATTAAAACCGATCCCATACGTTCCATTTAGGTTAGAGGAAAATGGCGTGGATTAAAAACACATCGACTACGAAGCAGCGTGTTCGAATCCCGTTAGCTTCGTTCTTTGCTTCTGACCAGCAAATGGCCGTTTTCTACATTGCACTGGTTTTTTTTCTCTCTCAACACATTGCCAACAATCAAAATCCCCCGCTATGAGGCGACTCTGTTTTGACTTCTAAACTGCTTATAATCATCAAGTCACTCGCGACAAAATTGAAAACTACGTTAATATAATCATTAATGTCCGCGTTGCACAATATGTTAACAGCACTAACAAACACAACTCAGCTGATATTAACTCTTCCTCCGGGTGCGGGGAGAAGCACAAAAAACAAAACAAAAACGGAGAAAAACTACCGACCATCACCATTTTTTGGAAAAAATCGATTATATTCAGTACATCTTACACAAAAAATCAAAGATATTTTATGTTTTCACTGTTCATTTAGGTTGAATTACGAATATATTTTCGCGAAAAGGACGCAGCTAAAACAAAACACGTCAGTTTTCAAGCACGGCTTGCTGCGATCACAGGACAAATAATGAAATATTGAACTGAAAATAGGTCTTTTTTTTTGCTTTGAATTTGCCATCCAGCATTTAGTCAGCATTCTAAAAGCTAAACTCCCCAGCAGTAGAACAACATTTCAACTGCTGTCATTTGTAAACCATATCAATTAATGCTACCAAAGAATGACATATTTTCGACATAGACGTCTTCTTTTGGTGAGGTCCAGCATTAAATTAACCGTATAAAGGGCCAACACCTGCTTTTGAATAACATTTTAGATGACTATAAACTCATATGCATTATATCGCTTGTCGTGAAAACGCATATAGGGCTATTTACGTGCTTTATTTAATACTTATTGGTTACCTGGGTAGTGCCCCTATATGTCTCTAAAATTTAAAAGTCGAATTTTAGTACAGTAGTAGTAGTAGTAGTAGTCTGTTATTGTGTTTGATAGGTACTGTATTACTATTTGATTTATGGATTAAACTGTATTTATTGAATTGTGTTCGGCATCCCCTTGCAACCCTATATATTTTTGGGAAGAGCTTACCTCAATGATGTGGATCCAGACATATAATTACTACCTTACTACCTGTTTTGCAATTCTATTTATCTATAGAGTGGTATAAAGGATACAATCTCATCGCCTCGCATTACAATCGATTACAACCGATTTGCCGTCTTTGCACTTTACAAACAAGGAGGTAATACGAAAACAACGAGCTATTGTATATGACTCACCTTACACTGCTACTGATACACATGGATAGGTTTATTCTATTGCTTCTAATGGTGTTTTCTAAGCGGGACCTCCGCGTCATATCTCGAATATACATGCTTGTGATCATCAGTCTTCAGTTACACTTGTCGGTGCCGATGTGCTTAATTTCGAACAGTCAGATGATTATCCTGATCATAACATTCACCCCTTTCAAAAATAGAGCAATTACATTCAGTAATTATACCATGAGTAAACCAGGTATTTTGGTTCTTCATTCCATAAAACAAATGGATGAATAACAACATAACCCTAGCAGCACACTTGTTTCAAACGAATAAAAGTAACTTCAATATGACTCAATCAAGTCACAATCAAGTTGCTGTAACCAATTATGACAGCTATATGCTGTAACCAAAAATGAAAAGTGTACTTTTAGTCTTTTCCTTAGAATGAAAATAAGAAGTCTAAGAGTGAGCCAGTATCACACCTGATGTTAGTGCCTTTATATAAACGTTCTACGACGTGATTGTGAAATAATGAGTAGCATACAGGGATTGTCGAAAAACACAGAGTATTGAAAAATAGACGAGTGCTTCATCCAATTTCAAGTGTGCGTCTCCTGTTTCAGAAGAGCGCACAAAACGAACGTGCGAGAGATTTCGTAGCACCACGAGAAACAGATAGCCGCACATGCACTTCTTTTTCAGAGATAAAGAGTAATGCACAGTGCTCTACTCTGTGCTTTACTCTGTGCTTTGGCTCATGCTTTTGAAACTTTTGATGCTACACCCAAAAGTTGAAATTGTAGCAAAAAATGCAATTGCAGTTTTTGCAATCATATCTTGATAAATCCGCATGATTCTGAAAAGGCAATTTTGCCCATCATGATCCACAAAGCTTTTTATGGTATAAACAAAACCATGCGAGTGTGTGCAACCGTTAATCGATGTGTGCTCAGTGCCTCGACAGTCGCAGCAACCGTTGGGTTTTTGTTCAATAGTCAATAACTTCTCAATATGGGTGAGACAATAACACAGAACGCCACTACGCTGTTGCTATTCCGCTGTCATGTGTTCTATTTTTATTTTCACTCGTCATCACACTCCCATCTGCCTCTCATCAAGTCACCATGCGTTTTATGAAATAAACGAAGACATGTAAGTGTGTGCGACCGACATTTGCTTCATTGTTGTAACGTAGAGTGCCTCGACAACCGAAGCAACTGTAGGGCTTTTATTCCATTCACCTCAACTTGATAGGGTGACATAATGGTTACAATGAAGAGCCGTCACGCTGACGGCCGCGGTTCGAATCTTAGTTGCGAATCGAGATCTTTTTTTGTGAGCCATTGAATTTACTACTACTAATCAACTTCCCAATGTGATGATTTTCACACATTGAATTTTTCTAAGCGAATTGATGTGTTGCTTTTTTGCCCACGACCAATGTTGCATTTTTTTCTCCAAGTTACGATCCATTACGAGAAATGAAACCAAATCATGCGAAATTGCATTACAATCTTGCTTTTTTATTTTGGGTGTAGTAACAAAAAGGCATTGTAGGTGTTCATAGAGGGAAAATTTTATTAAAATCATTATTCACAAACTAGTCAGGCCTACCGCCGTGTTTGTTTTTCGCATTTGTGTTTGCACAGATACCACAAGAGAGAGTGCGATCGTTAATGCTCAAAGAGATGAGAGCAAATTCGAAATGAGATATGCGGCTTTGACCGCACAGCAAAACACGGGTGCACGGGAGTACAGACTGCACTTTCACGGCTCTTTGAAATTTAATGTACTGTCTCGTAGCAGCGCTCGCTGCACTCAAAGAGATTTGGGTCGCACCTTATCCCTGGTCGCAAAATCCAGCATCTTCTACTGCAGTCCTAAGACTAAGGAAGAACCCAAGGCTCACACATGAGTTTGTCATAAAGAATTCAACACTATGCGCGTGCAGTGTTACGGTCATCGACGCTCGAAAAAGAAGGAGAAAAAAGAAGGAAATTAGAGCGAAACCTGCCAGCGGCCCTGCAAAGCGATGGTGACTGTGAAAAACGGATGAAAGGATACTTACGAGAAATAAACTTATTTCAAATGCTCTAAATGAGAATTTTCAATGTTATTTAATCGAAATTTCATGTGGAGCTGATATGTGGCTTTAGCAGCGTACTGCCCGTAAAGCATTTATTTCTAATTCCTGTTCATACCAAAGTTACATTGCCTAAACCATCCAGCTTTATTAGGTTTTATTAAAGTTTTATGAAAGTCACTAGAAATCAATTTGATTATATTATGGCGTCAAGGTATGGGGTAGGTATGAGAACCTACTCAGCTTGTTTATAGCACTTTTAAAACCTTGTTTTCTCAAATTCATTTGACTCCTATCAAAGGTTTAATGAACTCGAAAAATGCTGTTTTGAAATGCCGTTTCAGGACTCATTTATATTATCTTATTATGGTCAGTTGAAAAACCATTTTAAAACCATTTTGTCTCCAGTAAATGCATTAAACAGCAAATTGGCATTAAAGGAAGTCATGTGGTTTTAAAACAGCACAAAACATGACCAAGTAGTTGTATAGTAGTCATTGCGAAGATAAATTGGCTTTTTGGCAACATTCTGATTTTTTATAATCACCATATAGAAATATAATTGAAATGTGGAAAAATAAATGTACCAAATTTAAAATGTAATCCAAATGAACTGTAGATTGGAGATCTATTTCGGCATTCTTTTTGATATTAAAATAAGGCGAATTCTACAAATTTTCAGGAAATTCATGTTTAATTAATTAATGATTATTTTATTTAAATTTTGTTTGTGTTGTTTTAAACATGCATGATTTCCGAAGCGCATTAATTTTCGGCTCTTATCGTGCCAAAATTCACCATTAAATAGTATGCGCATATTATTTGGAGCATGATACGCTGCAAAAACTCAATTTGTTTTGGATGTTTTGCTATCAAACAACATTTCCCACAACACTAGAACTTTTTTCTAAGATATTAGTTACTGCTAAATGAATCAGAGGAGCAGGTTATCGCACAACGCAGAACATTTGACCGTATACTGGTTTTCATGGCAGTCAATAGGTTTTATGGAGGTTCTCAAGTGGAACATTTTCAAAATCTGATCTTATAAAGGTTTTATAAGTTGTTTTCACAATTGTTTTCACTTTGTACGAATTTCGGCTTTAAAGAAGCATAAGGAGGTGTTGTAAAGTAATCTAGAATGTAATTTTATCAACAAAGCCGGGAGGAGTGCATAATGGCTGGAATAAACTAACTTGGTTTTGAGTATGCAGTCATTATTTTATGATTAATATTTTTAACGACCCTGTTGTTTGAAATAAACAACATTCTAATTAAAACATACGAAATCTTTCGATTACCATAATGCAGAATAGTTCACCGTTCACTGAAAAAAAAACACTGAAATTTAAGCGTTATAGTATTAAGTTCGATTTTTTTCTAAGATTTCCCCTTCCATAAGTCAATAAAAAAAACACTATTAAAATAGTTCAGTGCCAATTTCGTCCGTTTTTGAAACTTCTTTAAATTTCACTGAATTCTGCTTGTTTATATTTTCCTTTACTCTTAGTGACATAGCTAATGTTGAATAATACATTCAAGAACATTCACCATGCAGCAAGATTCACCATCATGCATCGCAGAAACCAGCCTTATCCCCTTGTTGGAAAATGTTGGAAGTTCCGAAAGTTGTTGTGATTGTTCTCATTATGGCGAGGAGTAGATTACAAGACCAAGGACAGTTTCTCAATTAATCCCGAAACACAATTTAACTGTCCTCAGTTTCCGGTATTCCATTAACACGACGGTGTTCCGACACCTGTCGCCAGTATTTATAATTGTCTTTAGTCGGCTTTGTCGCACCGCCACAAGAATCAGTCCCTAAACTATCCTATCCATCCTTGATCCAACTGGAATAGCCGTTGTCATCTTAATTAGTCCTGTCCGATAAAAGTAGCAGTGCAAATCAACTTGTTGCTTGTTAACTGGTCCCAGCTTAAAATAACACTCTCGAAAATCCCATCCCATTCTTCTTTATCATCGCTTGGGCGAAACTGCTTGTGTGTTAATATTTTCGGATATCTACCCAGACTGCGTCACTTTTTGAAATTGATATTTTAATCCCCGGTTTATGGGCCTCCATCGCGCGCACTGGTGGCTGCGGTGTGTGAGGGCGAATGGCATAGACTGGGTAACGCCATCAACCACCCCTCGCTTGAGGAGAGACGGTTAGTACGCAAAACCACCGCAAAGTCGCAAGCGGAGAGGAGAGAACCGGCGAAGCGGACGAGATTTAAACGTTTCAACCTCGAAGCCCTTTCAAGCGATTGAGGAGAAAATTAGTAACAATTTACACCGCAGCTCCTTCAAGTGGCGATTGAAGTTTGTATGCAATATCCCATCGTATAGGAATTCATTTGCAAAGAGTTTAGGAGTTTATTACTGAGAAGTTTGGATATTTTTCGGTGGTTGCTCTCTCCCGTTTTTTGCACGATTAATTATCTCGGAAAGTTGAAGGCTTGTTTTCGCCACTGACACCTCGCGGCGGGGTTCCACCACCTTAGCAAATCAGCCAAACCAGGGATCCTACAAGCAGCGGTGATGATGTCTTGCTGACGATGGTGTCCCAATCGGAGTGCGCTTAAAAAATTTACATCATCATTATAAAAATAAAAGAATCTGTACGCGGGAATTGGCAGCGTTCAGCCTAGGGATGTCCGAAATTTGGTTTTGGCACGTTATGTTCGAACAAATGCGGTTGCTGAGATTTGTTTTCACTGATTAGTTTTGAGTTAATCAGTCTGATCTGGAGGTCCCATTGGAAATCCTTTTAAATTTTGAGATGTTCCTGTATTGATTACTCGCAGTTAATTCTAGTCTAAATCAGATTATTGTGACTTCCTTGGTCAACGGATGTTACACTTCCATTCTTTCCCTCCCCGCTTACAGAATCCAAGTGAAAACTTTCTTCAATGAGGGTGGCAAACCTCGATAAAAGACTCAGGTTGGCAGAAAGCTTGTATGAAATGAAACAACGCGGGTACATATGTATCGAATTGATTAGAAGGATTTTTTTTAAATCGTGAGGGAACAGCTGGCGTTATTTTCACGACGAAACTCGGTGAGATCCATCTGATTGTATATTTTGTAGTTAAGTAAAACATTTGATATGTTTTTCAAATGAGAAAATTACCAAAAATATAGTTTAGTACACAGTATAGTTCGAAAAAGTAGCGTACAGTTAAATTATTTATCATGCACATATATAGAGCGTGAGAAATAATGTGCCATTACATGGCATTTATAATTTGCATTGTCGTTTTCATTGACCCAAAGCAAAAATTAAGATAGGCTAATGTAGGTGTAAAACAAGATGTAATTTTAATTCCATGGAATTAATCAATTAAATTTCTCAGTTCTCGCATAATGACTCATGACATAATTAGATTTAAAGCATTTTATTGCATTTTTATTTATTTATAATGAATGGACGAACCATTCGCAATGTGGGAATTCTCATTTGCACTTCTTTCATCGGAAGACGATAACTTAACATTCTCGTGGAATTAAACATAGTCCCACCCGTATGGAGGCAGGTTAAAGTAATAGCTATTCAAAAGCCTGGGAAACCAGCGTCTGATTACAATTCATACCTTCCGATCTCTATGCTATCATGTTTAAGGAAATTGTTAGAAAAAATAAACCTATCAAGACTTGACCGTTGGGTTGAATCAAACAACCTGCTATCAAATACGCAGTTTGGTTTCCGAAAGAGCAAAGGAACAAACGAGTGTTAAGCGTTGCTTTCATCTGATATACAACTGGCCTTTGCACACAAGGAGCAATTGGCTTCAGTATTTCTGGACATTAAGGGCGCATTTGATTCAGTTTCCACCGATATACTGGCAGATAGCCTGCACAGTATTGGTTTATCAGGAATTTTAAATATTTTTTTGTATAATTTACTGTCAGAAAAATAAATGACCTTCAATCTAGGCCAACTGACATCTTCCAGAATTAGCTACATGGGCTTACCCCAAGGCTCATGTTTAAGTCCCTTACTTTATCATTTTTATGTTAAAGATATTGATAACTGCTTGGAAAATAGATGCACGCCAAGACAACTTGCAGACGATGCTGTGATTTCCCTTAGAGGTCCACGCGCGGAAATCTTGCAAAGACCATCGCAAAATTCCCTAAATAATCTGTCCATCTGAGCCAGAAATTTGGGGATCGAGTTTTCACCACAAAAAACCGAATTGGTAGTGTTTACTAGAAAGCGGTTCCCAGCCCAACTGCGTCTCAAACTGTTGAAAAGAGAAGTTACCCAATCTTTGACCTTCAAATACCTTGGAGTCATGTTTGATTCAGAATGCACTTGGAGTACTCACATTGCGTATTTAAAACAAAAATGTCAACCAAGGGTCAATTTTTGCATAATATTAGCCTGGAGGTTCTGGCAGGAATAAAACTCTTACAGAACCGCTTCTGGGACCTCTCATCTAGAACACTGAGGAAGTGTGGAATCAGTAAAAACCTTGTGATTGAAAATTTCCAAGAAATGCTCGAATTGAGTACCCAGTCTAGATTCTTACGAATCTGTTTTAACTATATGTCATCCGATATTTGTCTTCCATGCTATAATTCTCCTAGTGTTCGCTTCTCTTATCATAGTTCCTCCATTGATTATGACCTCTCCATGAAACAGGCTATTCAAGGAGTTCCCAACTTCGACCTTCGACAACTTCAACCTCGACCAACTTCGACCTATTTTAATTCCCCATATTTTTATTGAAAAGTACCAACATGTCAATTGCAATAGAAGAATTTTCACTGATGGGTCACGCATTGATGGACCCACTGGTTTCGGTGTTTACAACGACTACTCATCTGCCTTCCGGAAACTTCAGGAACTTTGTTCCGTATATGTTGCTGAGCTGGCAGCAATCAATTTCGCATTGGGGATAATTTCTGACATGCCCATAGACCATTATTTCATCTTCTCAAATAGTCTCAGTTCTATTGAGGTCCTGCAGTCGATGAAAACAGTGAGGCACTCATCTTACCTTCTTTTAAAATAAGGGAGCAGATTTGTGCGTTGGTCGAGAGATCATTTAGGATTACCTTTGTATGGGTCCCCTCACATTGCTCATTTCCAGGCAATGAGAAGGTGGACTCTCTGGCAAAGGTGGACGCACAAGAAGGCGAGATTTTTGAATGATGAATATCACCTGATGAATTTTTCCCATTAGTACGTCAGAGTTCTCTTCAAAGTTGGCAAAACGATTGGACAAGTAATTCTCTTGGGCGGTGATTACATTCCATTGTTCCAAATGTTTCATTGAGATCGTGGTTCAAAGGTCTGGATGTAAGTCGCGGTTTCATTCGTGTGATGTGAAGACTTATGTCCAACCACTACTCGCTATACGCACATCTCTACAGAATTAACCTCGCTCACGCAGTTTGGCATTGCCTGGATAATGATGCCTCCAGAGCATGACTATTGGATTTTCCTTCTGGCCCGAGGTAGACAACCCTTCCGCGAGGTAAGAGATGTTTTGGGAATGTGTGATCTTTCCTACATGCAAGCGATTTACGAATTCCTTTGTTTGTCTGATCTAAGAGTGTAACGTCATCACCCCCCCATCCTTTCACTCTAGTAAATTCTCTGCCATTGTGTCCAAATTAAATTATCCCTTTGCTACGTGCTACTTGTACCTGCCCAGCAAGCCGTGGTCACCCATCTTAGTTCCTGAAAGGGACTACAGGAACCGAGGATTTGGTAGATGTCGCAATCAAAATAAGTTACCTATCTAGCCTTTTCCAAGCGATAACGTGACCCATTCACCTCGAGCTAGCCACGAGAAATTGACATCCCACTTTTACTAACATGGAAAAATAAAATTTTATGAAACAACAATATTGAATATCGGCTCCGTAAAGTGTTATACACGGCTGAGCCTAACAAATAAACGAACTGATAAAAAAAATAACCTTCAAATATTCATTTCATAGCCTTTGCTGTGAACGTATTTTCTTTTAATAAACATAGAGTGACTTTCAAAACAAGTTTGTAATGAAATTTACAACAAGTTCGCATAACAAGTATGTTATGAAATCCATTACAAGTTTGCAACGAAATTCAAAACTAACATTATGATTTTCATTGGCAATTGCTAATGTTATTTATAACACTTAAATAAGATTTTCATACGCTAAGTAATAAAAACATTTGGGGAAAATATGTACAAATTCCCCTTCTCAGTCATAAGTTAAACTTACAATTTTCATAACAGATCCTTTTGTCGCAAAGTCATCAGCGGTTTTTATAGAATTCTTAAGTTCTTTTGCCTCAGTGTACAAATTACCACAAACTACCCTGCCATCTTTGGTTCTTACAAAAGTTCCAGCTTCTTAGCAAAATTTTTAGATTAAATATAAATGATTTAACCATAATTGCACGCCTGTCTATCTCACATTTCGTGAATGTAATCAATATCAACCCGACTGATTGTGTAAATCGGTTCTCAAACATTTACATCAGCGTTTTTAAGTGTTCCTTTCCCAAATAATTAAACGCTCATCTGACCAACTTGGGAATAAATATTTAGCAATATTTGCTATTCTGCTTTAAATGCTCCGTTTACTCAAGTTGGTCTTCATTTAGAGATAACACTATTTTTACATTTTTCAATACAACTGTATACTCAATCGATTCTTCAAAACAATTTGAAAGGCAGAGCTTGCTGTGATACACAATTAATCGCTGTGTGCTGGGTTTCGTAAATTGTAGATATAACTTTTGCATGGCGCTACCACATATAGCATAAGGTCGTTTGGCATAAAGTCGCTTGGTATAGTGGCATTTGGCGTAAGATGTTGGATTATCACCATTTGGCATTATGACCATATGATATAAAACAATAGATAATCAATAGTCATTTGGCATAAGTGCCGTTTGACATTATGACCATTTGGCAGGTTGGCCACAGACTCGGGAAAATCGGGAAATGCGGGAATCCAAAATCATCGGGAAACATGCGGGAAAAAGTCGGAAATCTCAAAATCCATCGGGAATTTTTGTCATATGGAAGGAACCATACTCACACAAACTATTCGAATAGCGTTTTTGTCATCTACTCGGTCCATCAATCTCGGTAAAGCGAAGGAAAGCTTTTGACATTGACATGTAAATCATCTTCTTCATGGCTTTGTTCAGCTTAGATTCAAAAACCACTGTTTGAGAAAATCCACTACGGCCGTGACAGGTGAGGTTTCATACGCTACTTTCGGTTAAGTTGAGATTTTACTTGCATATAACTCCTTAGGTGATCCTTTTGACTGAAGCATCACTATTGTATGCATTACTGGAACTTTAGGGGAAGGAATACTGCTGTCATTTATAAAATCCCATAACCTATGGAGATCTTTAGATTAAAAGGATGTAAAATAGTTTTTCCACTGAAATTGGAAGGAAAATGAACAAATTGCTAGAAGAGCACTAGCTACTCAACAAATCTCCATTAATAAACCATTTGGAGTGAAACGGGAGGCAGTCCTTTCTCCATATGAATTATAGATCAGGTAAATTATCACTTCATGTTTTTGAGACTAAAAATCACAAAGAAAACAAAATAAACAACGCTCAAATTGCTAACCATTCCAGTAGAGCAAACGATTCTTGAAATTATCACGCCGGAAGTCCTAATAATATTTGAGGTTTGTGCTCAGAAAACTTCGCAGTAATAGGGAATTGATCCCGTATGTCCGTAACGCGTTACGTCATCTATATTAATCCTGGTGTTATAACTCACATCAAGGACAGAGCTAAAAAACTAAACGTTCGTAGATAAGGCTATCTCAGCGCAGCAGTTGCTCACAAATAAAAAGAACTGATTTGTAATTCTAAGAAGGAGCTGCCGAATTTGACAACATGTGTTGAGAAGGTGGTCATCCTGCGCTCCAACGATGGAGCGAGGATTTTCAATAACTGAATAGTGTCTGGTGGTGAACCAAACTGAAAAGAGTACGGCTAGTCAGAGAATTGTCTACGAACTCTCAACGACGTTGAAATCAAGAAATACTTGATACAATATGCACGCAACGCATGTGTATCATTTTGAAGTCAAAAACCTCGAATGCTATACTATTTTTCTTCGATGTTCGTGCTTGTAGCAATTTGAAAGATCAGTGACTTATATACAGCGATTTTTGTTCTCGTTTGCAAAATCAGAGGCCAAAGCAAGTCACACAATACTCAAGAAGTCCGATTTGCCGCTGCTACCCGTTATTTTGCCTAAATGAAACAAGTCCGAATTACAGATTGAACAATTTCCTCGAAAACTTCAAAATATCAATTAGTCCATATAATATTAACTCAAATCCAGGAAAAAATCCTGTCGGAAAAATTATGCACAAATTTGGGAAAATGCGGGAATTTTTAAAATTATGATGTCGGCTACACTCCTGCATGTGCACAACACTATTTGGCAACAATGTCTGGAAAATGAAAGCTGCTTCAAGTTTAGTGGGTATAATTGTGTGACTATAGCATAACTTGACATTCAAAACTCAATTTGGGGAGAAGGTTCGGCATTGGCACACCCAGTTAGAGAAAGATTATTTGGATTGAAAACCTGTAAATTAAGATTTCTTCAGAAACATTTGGCATAAATACTAGAAAACTAAATATTAGGGAAAAATGAATTATTTAGTATAATATTATGTCATAGAATGTAAAATAATATAAGAAAATTTTAAAGAACAGCCTAATTAATAAATAAGGAAGATAACAATACTTCCCATATTGTCCTATTTGTGACAATTATGTTTCAGTCGGTTCGAATGAATTCCAAATATAACTTAGCAATACATACTTTTTTTCAAATTTCAATTTTAACCCTGAAACTTATTAACGCCATATTTTGACAAACAGATCATTTAGAAAGAAGGTAATCTTACAGTTGTAAAAAACCCATGACAAAAAGTCATTATGCCAAATTGCCACTTCTTCTTTTCGAATTTCAAGTTTTTTGCTTTCACAATTCGCTTATTGTTTGTTCTCAACTTAGTGCTCTAAGTGCACTTCCACAGTTATTAATTGAGAGCTTTCGATGTCATGTACCATTTTTGCATCAGTATGATTGTGTGGCAGGTACAATCATACCCTATGCCCAGGGAGTCGAGAAATTATCCTTAACGAAACATTCCTAGACCAGACCGGGAATCGGGCCCAGTCACCTCCAGCATGCTATTGCATTGTAGCTGCGCCTTTTTAACTGAGCTAAGGGAGAACCCAATCATTGACCAATAATATAGAATCCATTCTATATTATTTCAAGAGTGTTATGCTAAATGGTAATTATGCCAAACGGCGTTATGCCAAATGACCACTTAGCTCAAGTTATTGTTATGCCAACGACTTTATGGCAAACGGCTTTATGCCAAACGACGTTATGCCATATGAGATTCCCCCCTTTTGAAGTAAATCGGTAACAAATATTCGATCATAAACGTTTGTTTTTTTAAATATATTTTCAAACCTCAATTTGTTTTCAAAATAAAATGTTCATTTTATTTAGCGTATCAATATGTCATCACACTTCAACCTTCCTTAACGTGGTTTTCATATTTTCGTCGATATCAGAAAATATTAACTCAACTTATTGTTTCCAATCTTCATAAATATCCGCTGTGCTCTATGATGTATAGCTTTGCTTTAATTCACATCCGTCTTATTCAAATATTCATCATTAAAACGGAAACGCATCTATAGTCAACGGTTAGCCTCTGCACCATCTCGCTCCTACATTCCCGAATTCAAATCTCATTCTCGGAAAACTCACAACTTACCCAATATACATATGTCTACGTAACTACGTTATTCAACCGAAAATCTCATTCGATATTCCCCAAACCCAAAGTGAGTAAGAATTTCTAAGACCATTCCGGCCAACTCGTTCGCACATTCCCACCAAGTTGAACACCTCTATCGGATGTGGCTGCTTTGGGCGTCCGCCCCCCGATGATCTCTCCTCGTGCACCGAGCTGCTACCGCTGCCGGAGCTGGTTAGATGTTGTTAAGGTGGCTCACATGGTTGCGCGTGGTCCGCGTCAAGCCAAAAGCCGAGCAAACCAGCAGCAGCGTGAGGAGGGCGAAATGTGGGCGTCCTTTTTCTCCTTGATATTCAAGTTCTTCGATTCCAGTACATATAGATTCAGTTTATTTTTTTCATTCACTGCTTCCCCACACGCGCCACACTTCTCACTTGCTTTACCAAAATTGAATATTATACCTTCGATGCGAGTCTGTATGTGTACGGGAGCGTATGTGCGCCGCTTTGATTTGCAAATAAGCAGCAACAAAAGATTTTTATTTATGGTTATTAGAGGAAAAAAAAGCTCTTTTTTCACGCTGGCCGGATTGTGTGATTCACTATTTCAAACGGTTAAGCTGCGCGTCGTGATTGAAGGAGAGATTTCATAATTTTTCAATTAAAACCTGTTCGAGCACCTTCACGTTAAAAATTTGCATAAACCATAGATTCTTCCTTCTTGTCGAGGCAGCGTATTTATTTTTCACTTATTCACTATTCTCCTCTTTTATTTGACGAGATCTCTCACTTACATTCAATTATTACTGCACTATTATTTGTTGGGTAATCCACGGTTCGTTCGAGTCTCGTTGCACTACTGGACACAATGCGCCTGGTCCTTCAATATCTGCGCGGGGCAGATCTAGACCCACCGTGGGCATAGAGCAGTCACTGACAGCTACTACTGGCTTCTCTATTGATAGCGACCGATGCACTCACGAAAAAAAAAATCCAACTAACTAAATAACCAGTAAAGCACACACTGAGAGTTGGGACAGGGACTGTTAATGTTTCTCCTACGATATTCTTCTCGTTTCGTTCTCCGCTTCTTGGGGTCTGCCTTGCTGTGAAGGGGCACACACGGACGTGGTCACGCGGGCGCGGGCGCAAAGACTGTCGATTTAATCCGATCGCGCAGACGGTTCGAACCGAACTAATAGCGGCTGGCTGGCTCAGCGACTTGGTTTAGCATAAAAAGATCGCGCACTCACTCGCAGGGTTCGTATGGAAGACTGATGATGTCGCTCTCCTCCGTGGTCGATGTCGCACGACCGACAGCAACAACAGCAGCGCGCGGGTTGTACGGCGTCGTATGAGTCAGTTCTGCCGAGGAGGAGGGGTTGGCGTTTTTGGAGCGATGGAGTTGGCAGGCAGCCAGTGAGACAGTGTCGTGTGAGCTAAAGGAAATCGGTTTCTCTGGGGTGGTTCTAGATCGATGCACTACTTTCTATTATGTCGATTATGTTGGAACTTGAGCTGATTGTTGTTTGAACTCATTCTCAATTTAGAGCTACCTGAGCGGTTGCAAAGGTGTATAGCTGACGGTGGGTCCCGATGTCCCAGCTCATAATACGCAAACAATCAACGAGTAAAGTCTATGTTTTCAAGAGCAATTTTGCTCCATTGAAATATTGACGAACAGCGGTAAAAAAAAAAGGTAATACCACCACTAACTGTCATTTTTTCCGTTATAGTTTTATGATGCCTTTATGATAACTAGAAATTAGTATTTTCCATTTAATTTCAACTACTTTTGCTTATCTTGGCAGATACGCGTATTTCGTCTACAATGCGAAGACTTCATCAGTGTTATCTACAAATAACTCGACTGAAAGAAAACCCTCGCCACCTTCCGTATATTTATTCCATGCATACGTATAAATATATATAAAGGGTGTTCGGATCAAAATTTGGTCAAACAGTAATGTGTGTGAGTCGATCAAAGTTTTTATTAATAAGTCAAATTCTTTTTCTTGTTCAAGTTCAGTTAATTCAGAATATAGGAGAAATATTCAGCTAAGCTACCTTTTTACCGAATGCGAATTGCCGGGTCTTTCGTTTAACACCTGCCATAAGATTTTGTACCGTCTCCTTGTCCACTTAATTCACCGCAAAACGCCGCACCGCAAATGCCTTGAACTGTGAGTGAGAGCTCACAACAGCGTTTTGAGGCTTCTTAAGGTTCCGCTTGACGATTTCCCAATAGAGCGGTTCCATATCATTTCAGCAACGAGTAATTTTCATATTTTTTGATTTGCATGAAACCTTGCATACAAGTTTTTGGAGAAGAAGAACACCGTTTTGCATACTTGGTTCGCCATTTTGAATCTAGCCTTACTTATGAGAAGGGCCTATGAAAAATGCACATGATATCTTCAAAAAATTGTATCTCGGAAAAGGTTTGTCCGATTGGTTTGGTGTCTTGGGCGAAGTTTTAGACAATTGTTGGTGCTATATGGAGAAAATATGCACGGTAAAAAAAAATTTGGTTTTTGTGTTTTGAACTAAAATATAGATTTTCCCTTAAAAGTTACATGTCAATAATTTTTTAATTATCCTTATGTTATAGCTGACTGAAAATGCTATCTAGTGCACAGTGAGTTGTTCTGGAGAAAAATAGGTTACAATGAAAAAATTTTTTTTTTTTTAAATTACAATTTTCATAAAAGCTATTAAGAAAATCAAAAAAGTTTGTCACCCTAATTTTATGAAAGTACATCAAATTTGCAAGCAAAAAGTACTTCGGTAACATTTTTCTAAGATGCACCGTTTAGAAGATATTACTGATTTAATATTGATTTTTTTGATAACTTAATAAGTTTTGGCCCTTTTCGGATGTACTCCGTGTTTTTCCAGTTTCAAAAGTATTTTTTTCGGAAAGATTGGAAAATTTTGAGTTAAAATGACACTGACAGCTTAAAGATTCGAGTGAAATTCTCTGCCTTAAAAGTATTTTGAAAAACAAGTTACAAAATCCCACTATCAGGAACAATGATTTCTTCAAGTGATTTTTGGTGCGTTGTGCTGAAAACGTGCTAACAAGTATTAGATACAGGTAATTAGATACCAGTTAGCTGTACTACGTTTGGTGATTGTAAACATGGTCTTTGTTGGAACTAGTCCACCATGGCCACGCTGGCCATAACGAGGCTAGCTCCGTCGATGACCGTTTCTTAATAATAAATAAAAAGAACGCAGTCTTAGGTTTCATGCAAATCAAGAAATACAAAAAATAAAAACTGGAAAAATTTCTCACTTGTTCGTGGAATCGCTCAATATTGTTCGATTGGGCGGAACTCTGGCGTGTTGGGAGGGTTCTTGTCCGTGGGTACCACTAGAACGTTGTTGGCAGCATACCACTCCATTGCCTTTTTTCCGTAATGGTAAGATGCCAAATCCGGCCAAAGTAGAATGGAACAATTGTGTTGCTTCAGGAAAGACAGTAGACGTTTTTGTAGGCACTCGCTCAGATAAATTTCCTGGTTGACGGTTCCGGTGTTCCAATGTGAACGTTACTCTTGAAGCCACAGGTACAGATGGCCTTCCACACCAGATATTTCTTCACGAACTTTGATAGTTTAATGTGCTTGAAAACATCTACCACCTTTCCTGTCCGGTTGTCGTATAAAATTCCTGACTAAGAAGCTGTTTAATGTCTGCCTTGACGTTAGTTTCATCGTCCTATACCACGCAATCAAACTTCGTCAGTATCGTCGTGTAGAACTTTTGCGATCGTGCTTTGGCCGACGTGTTTTGTTTATCGTCGCGATTTGGAGTAACCACTTGCTTGTAAGTCGACAGTCCAGCTCGTTTTTTAGCTCTATCTCAGCTTCTTTGCGACATCTCCGACGGAGAGATTCTAGTTCCACTCGAAACAGCAGGCAACTCTTTTTGTCGTCGCTGTGGCCTCCGGCTTTCGATTTCCCTTCTATCCAGCTTTCCTGACTGTCAACAAACGTTCCGAACACTTTTAATACGTTGGTAACAGTTGATTTAGCCACATTTAACAATTTCGCCAACTTGTCGTGAGAGTAGTTTGGATATTCGCCATGCACGTGCAAAATTTTGATGCGTTGCTTCAATTCCTTCGGCGACATTTTGATAACTGAAGTGCTACTCTCAAAATCAAAATAAAGGCATGATGCGACATGCACACATCTTCAAAATGAGGGGTGTGCAAATTTTTTAATGCACGATGAAAGGAAATGCGTCAAGTTTAAGTCGACCAAATTTTGATCGAAACGCCCTTAAAATAAAGAATATGGTGAGACCTTTCCAAATAATAAAACAAATATCAAACATTTGAGAGCAGTAATATTTACATACGGGGCTTATTCTACGGTGGACGTTAATTGACGACGATTCCGTTTTCGGCTAGAGGTTGACTTTGCGTGCAGCATACCTTTTAACTGCGTCATAGAGTATGGTTTGCACATTAAAGCTGAAGAAGTGACGTTCTTTTCGAACACAACTAGGCTACCTGTGACATTCCGTGGATAGTAAAGGTATTACGCCAGATACCGTGAAAATAAAATCCATCAATAAAATGCCGCCCCCAACCAACGTCACCGAGCTAGGGTGCGATTAAATTTTATAAAATAATATTCATTCAACATGAATCAGAAACATGGACAAGCGTCCGCTCCGATAAAGAAAAAAAAATGGCGATGGACATCAATTGTCAACAAGCTTTGGAACAGTTGAAAACAGTACCTCAATTAAAAATTTTATTGACACACCATGACCCCAAGTTACCGGTTATCATGGCAGCAAATAAAGGGTGTCCCACAGCAAATTGCATCACGGAAAAAACGCTGTAGAAAAATAACTATTGGGTATTTTCTCTTGAAAATTTGGGTAGCAATAGTTTAGAGTGTTTTTTTTTTGTTGTATTTTTATCGCTGTCAGTTTTTCGAAAATTGGAAAAACATTGCGTCACCCGAAGAGCAGCGTCGTGAATTAATTTTGCACAAGCGCCTGGAAAATTCTCATCTCTCTCATCGGGACCTTGGAAAACAACTCAGAATCGTGCAGTCAACGTTGAGTCGTGTGATTAAACATTACTACAAAACTCTGAGCTTCGAAATGATAGTTCCATTGGCGATCAGGACACAAGCGTGTCGTGAAAGCGTTTAAGCGGAATCCAAATGCTTCGGTTAGGGATGTGGCTAAAAAGTTGAATCTGTCCAAGTCTTTCGTTCAGAGAGCCATGGACCGGAAGGGACTGCCTTAGTACAAAATGCAGAAGCCTCCAAATCGTGACGAACGGCAACATACAGTGGAAAAGTCACAGGCCCAGAAACTTTACACTCAGATGCTGACGAAGCCTTATTGCCTCATCATGGATGATGAGACTTACGTCAAGGCGGACTTCCGGCAGCTTCTGGTGCTACTGTTCTTCACCGCCCACCGACCAGCACAAGTTTGATGTTCCAGAGGAAGTAAGGAAGCAGAAACTTTCAAAGTTTGCCAAGAAATACATGATCTGCTCATGTGGCAAACGCCGTTCGTGACTACCGGGGCTGTAAACGGAGAAAAAAAATACTACAAGCATTTGTATCTATAATATATGACCGTCAGTCGGTTGATCTTGAAATGCAAGAAATGTTGTTAAGTGTGAAAGTGTTAGAGTTCTGTGGTTCCGCGGTTAATTCACGTTTTCCGCGATAGCAGCAGTTCATCAAAATCTTGATTTGAGATATCCTGAAAATCATTGTTAGTTCTAATGAAATATTACAAAACTAATATGTAAACAATGACTTTAAACGTTGATATCTCGCGAATCACGAGAATCCCACTATATCCAGCTACTCCATATGATAGAACTAACATTCTTCTACCAAATGGTGCTTTCATTTCACGGGAGTGATTTAAGATTCAAAGAAATCGGCATTTAAAGTCATTGTTTACAAACGGCTTTTAGCCCCTTAACATGAATTACTCGAGATGTATACATTTTAATTTACTGTTGCCATGGTCACTATTTGCTGCTTGATGTTGATTTTATAACAGCAATCCACTTTTATTTTTGCTAACCCAATAGTTATTGCTCCTGGAGTTAGGAGTTGCTCCGGAAACAGGTGAGATTCTTTTGAAAGGGAATTAAAGACAAATGGGCATACAATACAATATCACCAATTATAATGATATTGTGAGTTACGACAAAAATTGAACTGTAAAATAAAACACTAGCCAAATGGCACACAGCGCTGCACGAATCAGCTCAGCTCAGATTTAGTAAAATGTCCATTCGCAAACCGGAAATGAAAAATACATTCAGTAATAAGTGCAAAAGCCTACCACAGATACAGTTGCAGTTTCTTGTATTCAAGGCAGTAGATACTAGGAGAAAAAAGGATCAAAATAATAATTGGACATAATAATTAAAAGTGTATAAAATTAACTGAAAATTTCATGTGTGTCGACTGCTGTTTTGTTGCAATTGTAAACAAACTTGCGCATCCATTATGAACCAGAAAACTTAAACAATGTATGACAGCCATGAGAAAAAAATGAATTTTAAAAGTTATTTTTTTACAATGATGACCCGGGAGACCTGAAAGATATGAGAATGGAAAATTATGATATGATTTACAGGTCGCACCCCCTCACTTCGCTATCGTCAAAATGACAACATTGCCCAGGCTACGCCAATTAGCGTCTCCATGTTTCAGCTGGCAGTCTTTTGTGATCATATGACTCGTGAGGTAGGAACTTGTGAGGATCAGGTGTAGGTCGCACCCTCCTTCGAAGTTGTCAACTAACCATTTGAAGCCCCTATCGTATACTATCGGTAAGAAAGTAAAACTCATATGATGAACTACAACAACTTAAGCGAACATTCGGCAACTTAAACCTTCCTTAACAAGAAATGAGCACAATTGAGCGCCCGAGGTTGCTACTCCGTTGTATCCACATCAGCTGTTATTACACAGAGAACCAGGGTGGGACTTAAAAACAGCTCTTTTGCTGTAAATTTTTTAATTCAATTTGAATTTGAAAACTTTGCTGAGAAGACTTTCAGGGTATAAAATGATAATTACTTATTATTATTATTATTATTAGTATTATTGTTATCATTACTATCATTGTTCCTGTTTCTTCTTATTTATTAATAATTTCAGCTATAATACAGTTGGTCTTCAAGCCAATAATAGTACAGGAAAACCGCTTTATTTACATATTTATTTTAAACCTGTCATGGATTCTACGAAAAATTTGGAGAACTCAAGCAAAAGATGGATACGGGGATAGCCGATGGAATCAAAGAGTTAGGGGAACACCTTCTCTCGAGCGATTCCGTTGTAGAAGTTCAATCATGTTCTTCGTCTATTCTTGATACTCCAGAAAATGACGATTCTATGGGTAGTGATAGTGACGAAGGCGGTATCAACGTTACTATCATGAATACTGTCGATAAATGTGGAGCTGAACCTGCTCCCAAAAGTGAGACTGAGACTGTTCAATCTCTAAGTGATGGTGGGTCAAAAATTAAATGACGTAAAAACCTTCTAAAGCACAGCGGAACAAAATGTAGCTGGAATGAGCAAGCAAGATGCTCGAAAACAAGTATTTTCCAGAGATGTTCCTCTAACTCCAAGTGCAGCTAAGCGATCCAGAGATGGTGACCAAGGCAGTAGTGGATAAAAGCCGGTCGTAAAGAGGACAAAGATGAACCTTTGTCCGAAACTGCGTGCTGGACTGGTCGACGCTAATAACCAAGCCAAATCGATGAAGGAGGCTGACCAACGACCAGGAAAAGCTGATGTACGTATTCCAAAGCAATTTGGTTACTTATCGGCAGTTTCTAAGTCAGATGGTTGCTCCTATAGTGATGCGGCAAAAATGGTGAAGATTGGAATAATATTGAAGAATGACTAAAATATTTACCTGCACTTAGTAATTCAGAAAAAGCACCAAAAAATGAAAAAAGTGCCACTAAATTATTAAGGCTGCAACAAATATGTGATCAGCATAAAGATAGGAATGACAATCAAAGATGGAAAGATCGATATCAATTGTGACCGGTAAATCTATCAAATAAAGCAGCAGCTATTAGTACTTTGCAATTTCGTTGATTTTCCGTCAAAAATAAAATGAGCAATGATAAATAAATATCCATTGCTCATTTTACTGTTTTTATGGAAAATCCAGCAAAATTAAAAGACATATGCGAATAGTTTAGTGCTCAAATTACATAATTGGCGGAAATACTGCCATATTAATTGCACATATACTAATAGCTGTTGCTATTTGATAGATTTACCGGTCACAATTAGATTATCCAAAGATCTTTTCATCTTTATTGCTCGTTCTAATTCTTTAATGCTGATCACATATTTGTTGGCACAGGCCTTAATAATTTAATGGCACTTTTTTCATTTTTTATTGCTCAAATCTCTCTTTTAATTGATGATTAATTATGCTGCCGGTCTCTAACTCCCTGGGAGAAAGCCGAACTTGTTGCTCTGGACGTTAAAGACATCCCTCGTCCAGATACGTTCCATGCATTTTTCCCACTTAGTGCTGATTTCAGCGATGAGCGGCTCAAAGGACTCATAGAGAGTCACAATGACGGACTGAGCACAAAGGGCTGGAGAATATTGAACCGATCAAATTCATCAAAACATGCTGAATGGTTGCTTAATGTCGACGAAGAATCGTTGAAAATAATTTCGGAAAGAAACTTCGTCCTGAACTTCCGGTTTGGTGAAACGGAACTGCGGAAAATTAAGCATCCTGGGCAGCGTCAATCGGAAAGTGCAGCACATCCATCCAAAACGACAAATTGCTCCGGAGACAGGAAGACGAATAGCAACTCAGGAATCAATGAGGGTCAATCTTCAACAAGCGGAAGATCGACAACAAGGACTCCTGACAAAGGGATAAGCAGTCGAATCTCCTCCCGGAAGGTAAATGATGGGTCTATCGCTCCCCGTACAAGCAAAGAAGAGCGTGCCACACTCCGTAATGAAACCAACTAAGTTCCTGCAAGTGAACCTCCATCATGCAAAAGGTGCATCTGCTGTTATGAGCAGGAGGTTCAGAAAGGAGGGACTGGGCGTGGCACTTATTCAAGAGCCATGGTCCAATAAAGGAAAAATACTAGGTATTCATACACAGGACTGTAAGTTGTTCTATGATGAAAAGCAGAGTTCGCCTACAACTGCTGTTTTGGTTGATAAAACAATTAATTGCTACCCCATTACAGAATTCATCAAACGGGACATTGTTGCGGTCATGGTTGAGGTGCCTACCACCAGAGGAAAATCTGAGGTCATAGTGGCTTCAGCATATTTTCCAGGTGATGCTCCTGAAGTGCCTCCTCCTGAGATCGCCTCACTTGTCCGTTACTGCAGAGCAAACAACAAGTCGTTCATCATTGGCTGTGATGCCAACGCGCATCATACCGTGTGGGGGAGTACGGATATCAACAGTCGGGGTGAGTGCTTATTAGAATTTCTCTCATCAAATAATATAGATATATGCAATAAGGGAAACGAACCTACCTTTTCAAATGCTATCAGACAAGAGGTCTTGGATTTGACATTGTGCAATAGTGCAATTTATGAACGTATTTCTAAGTGGGAAGTCTCTGAGGAAACATCATTGTCAGATCATAGACACATTGTGTTCGAATGAAGTGGTGGAAATCGGTCAACTACAACATTTCGAAATCCGAAGAAAACAAACTGGGATCAATATGCACAATATTTAAATTCGGAGTTTTTTACAGAAGGTGGAAATATTGATTCAGTTCAGAAATTGGAATCATTTTCCCAAAAGGTAAATGATACGATTTTAAATTCTTTCAATATTAGTTGTCCTATCAAGGAATCGTCCTCTAACAGGGATGTTCCGTGGTGGAACTCTAAGTTGGAACGTCTGCGTAAAACATCTCGTAGGTTGTTTAATAAAGCGAAAAGAACCTCAGATTGGACCCCCTATAGGAGTGCACTTACTGAGTACAATAAAGAAATAAGAAAATCTAAACGAAGATCCTGGGCTCTAACGTGTGAAAACATAAGCAATAGTCCGGAAGTCGCAAGACTTCAGAGGGCTCTTGCAAAGGATCATACGATTGAACTTGGTAATCTGAAAAATAAGGATGGAGTTTTTACGGCACTGCATAGTGTGGTTTCAAAGGTAGAAAAGGCTCTATCGGTAAAAGAAATAGCACTTTGATCTTTCTTGGATATTGAAGGAGCTTTCGACAACGCTTCCTATTCGTCTATGGCTCGTGCCATGATGAAAAGGAACTTTGACATGAACATAATTAACTGGGTTCATACCATGCTCGCAAAAGAGAAATCACTTCAGAGCTGGGAAGTTCGTCTATTACAGTACGGGCAACGAAAGGTTGTCCCCAAGGAGGAGTCCTCTCACCACAAATGTGGTCCTTAGTTGTAGACGATCTTCTAAGAAGCTTAGAGGAACAAGGTTTCGAGGTTGTAGGTTTTGCAGACGATATAGTCATTATAGTGAGGGGAAAATTTGACAACATAATTTCAGAAAGAATGCAATGGGCCCTAAAACTTACCCAGTCTTGGTGTATCAAGGAGGGCCTTAGCATTAATCCAGCAAAAGTAGTAATTGTACCTTTCACTAGGAAAAGGAAGTTTAGTCTAAAAGCGCTTCAGCTAGGAGGATTAAAGATTCATCTTAGTGAACAGGTTAAATACTTAGGAGTGATACTGGATGCCAAACTGAACTGGAATGCTCACCTTGAGTGTGTGATCGGTAAGGCAACCAGTGCTTTCTGGATTTGCTCAAAAACATTTGGCAGAAAATGGGGTCTAAGACCAAAATGATAATGTGGATTTATACATCCATAATACGTCCAAAGGTAACTTATGCTTCTCTTGTGTGGTGGCCAAAAACAAAAGAGGCTACTGCACAGAAAAAGCTTGCAAAACTTCAACGGCTAGTGTCCATTGCTATAACAGGAGCGATGTGCAGCACTCCATCAAATGCGTTGGATGCAATGCTAAATCTGCTGCCTTTGCACGAATACGTGCAACTAGAAGCGGAAAAGAGTATGCTTAGACTTAAACGGTTGAAAACTTTCATGTCTGGTGACTTAGTCGGTCACCTGAGCATTTCACAAAGCTTTCAAAATGGGCCAGTGATGTATATGAATGGAGGCTGGATGAAACCTGTGGAAAACCATGACATCCCTTACAAGATATGTGAAACGTCACGTATAGATTGGGAAGTCGGAGGTCCCACTGTTCGTCATGGCTCCATAAAATTCTTCACAGATGGCTCAAAAATTGGAACAAAAACGGGAGCAGGAATCTTCGGCCCTGAGGTAGAAATCTCAGTGGCGATGGGAAACTATCCAACGGTTTTCCAAGCGGAGATCTTTGCTATAATAAAATGTGTTAACGTTTGTCTGAATAGAAAATATAGATATGCAAATATTTGTATTTTTACAGACAGCCAAGCGGCACTCAAAGCGTTAAGTAATTATAAATGTACATCCAAACTTGTCTGGGAATGCATTCTTTCACTGCGAAAGGTGTGCCAAGAGAACTCGGTAAACTTATTCTGGGTTCCGGGACACTGTGGCATTGAAGGCAATGAAAGGGCAGACGAGCTTGCTGAACAAGGTTCGAATGCACAGTTTATTGGCCCAGAACCATTCTGCGGTATATCATACTGTGCCATAAAAATGGAATTAAAATCTTGGGAAGAGCAAAAGGTGATGACCAATTGGTTGGTCACCACAAAGTGTTCTCAAGCAAAAAGTTTTATAATTCCATATGTTACAATTAGTAAAAAGCTTCTGGAGCTCAATAAGAGAGTTCTTTGTACCTATACTGGCCTAGTAACCGGACATTGCCCGAGTAGATATCATTTGAAAAACATTGGCCAGGTTCAGAATGATATCTGTCGTTTCTGTTACATGGAACGTGAAACCTCGGAACATCTGCTTTGCAGTTGCGATGCTTTGTACAAGAGCAGACTTAAATTTCTGAACAGTGGCTATATGCAACCTAAAGAAATTTGGACTGCAAATCCTGGAGAGGTGGTGGGTTTTATAAACTCAATTTTGCCTGACTGGGAGACGCGTCTTAGGCTGTTCACTTGACAAATGGTGATATAGCTTTAAGATGCGAATTAGAATAGTAAACAGGGGTATACCACAAAAGTTCAACTCAGTGGACGCTGTAGTTCTACGCCCCAACAAAAAAAAAAAAAAAAAAATGATAATAGAAAAAAAAGTTGTAGGGGTTGAAGTGTAAAAAATTACGTTTTTGCAAGATGTCTTATTCCTTTATTTGCAAATATATGCAAACACAAAGTACTTGAATTGAAAGTACAAACTTCCATCAACAAGATCTATTCAAATAAATTTGTCCCTTTTTGTCCCATTTAGGAGAAAAACTCGTTCTAAAATAGGTAGTTTTGCATTTTTTCTGGATAATATTCGATAAATAAGATAATTTTCATCAAAGAGCGTAACAACGCGAGTTTTTTTTATGAAAATGTTCATATTTTTATATTAAACCATCTCCGTTTATATATTAACATTTATATCACAGACAAACAGACATAACACATCGAACATTTTCCACTACAAATCATCGTCATTTAAAAAAAGCTAACGTTATCTGTTGAGCACACTGTGATGGATGATTAAGCTAAACAGATGGCAGTAGTGTGCTAACGTCAAACGTAAGAAAATCGGCTTAAGTACTACCTGTGGCGACACTAGCAACTAAGAAACATTTGATTTGACCGTTTAGTGGGTAATCGATGAAGAAACTGTAAGTGTTTTGTATGTTTGTCTGTTTTGACATATTTAAATTTGTTTGCTTACATTTATCTACATCATTATATATTATATATCATTATATTTTTCTATTTACATTCATATATTTACCAAAATACATTTACATTTATGTATTTATATATGCATATTACCATTTATATATTTATATTAGCATAATAACATATGTAAAAAAACAAATGCAAATAACTGAATGTAAATATATCAAGATAAATATATTAATGTAAATAAATAAACGTTAGTAAACAAATGTGAATATGCCATCACAGACAAACAGACATAAAACTTGCAGTTTCTTTAATCGATTCGCATCACACAGTCAATTTAAACATTTCTTAGTAGCTAGTATCGCCACAGATAACGCGTGTACTCGTTTTTCATACGTTTGACGTTAACACACTACTACAATCTGTTCAGTTTTATCATCCACCACAGTGTGCTCAGCAGATGGTCCAGGTGTGTTAGTGACGATGATTTTTAGTGCAAAATGTTCAATGTGTTATGTCTGTTTGTCTGTGATATAAATATTAATAAATAAACGGAGATGAATTAATATAAAAATATGAACATTTTCATAAAAAAATCGCGATCGCGTTGCTGATCGAAAATTATCAATAAAAAATGCAAAACTACCTATTTTAAAACGAGTTTTTCTTCTTAAGGGAACAATAGTGAAAACACGCTTTTGCATAGATCTTGTTGATGGAAGTTTGTACTTTCAGTTCACGTACTTTGTGTTTGCAAATATTTGCAAATAAGGGAGTAAGATATAAACGTATTATTTTTACACTTCAACCACTACGACTTTTTTTTCTATAATAACAAGCAGCTATCTTGTATATTCAAAATGTGCGTCATTTTATACCCTAAAAGTCATCTCTGCAAAGTTTTCAAATTCAAATTGAAACAAGTTACAGCAAAAAAACTGTTTTTTTTAATCCTACCCTGAGGCAAGTTCGATAATCTGTTATGAAACGATACGTAGATGAGACGGAAGCTGAATTTCTTCAGCAAAGTTTCATTAAATTAAAAAATTTACAATTCTATAGAAGCAAAAAATCCTCTAAATCATAAAAAAAATTTATTAGGAACATAAAAGGATCACCCTAGTTCCCCACCCAAAATTAAAGATAAATCTTATTTTTTAAATTAAATCTCTCGAAACCATTATCTGTCTAAAGTTAATGGTTTTCAAGTTATCGATTTTTGTCGCGAAATTTGTCCATTCGTACCATAGTGCTCTGTGACAATCTTAGTATTTCAGTTTTACCGAACTTAACACAACTGCTATTAAGGTTTAAATATCTAATAATAGATGAAAATGCATTGAATTAAATTCATATTAATATAATTTAAACCCTAACCCACTTTCACCACTACACACTTTTTGCCGAAAAAGGAAATACAATTATCGTCCTGATGGCATCCCACATCATCTGTCTATACATCAACGTATAACGTTCCAGCCTGTTAGGCTGCGTTCACACTGTTAGGCCGCGTTCACCTTGCTCAACCGTGTTGGCAGCAACACTGTGATAGTGTTATTGCATAAGAAAACAAGGCAATTCATCTTAACGCCTGAGAGCTAACTTGGACCGATCTACACCAACAGTACGGATGCTGCTGAAGTCACTCAAATATGGGACAGTAGTTTATTTGTTCCAAGATAGGGTGGCCTACCGAGCGAATAATTTGGATCACAATTAATTATGTACCTCAACACCGACCCATCTTACCGGGCAAACCACGACATTTCACTCGCGCAACGAACAATAGGCAACCGAAACAATAGAAAAAATGCTACGCCCGATAACAAAACATTGTGGAACAAAGTATCGACACAACCAATTCAACCGAGTCAACTGATGGTCGACGCAAACCTATTAAAATAAATGTTATTAATATAGATACAATGGGGAACAATCACCTCGTTCGATCTCATATGCATTTTGTGTAGCATAAAGTTACCATCATTTACGAAAGAGTTTGGATTTGAACTTTTTACCTGTCGTGACGCGTGAAGCCATCTGCCTTAACCTACTTTAACTAGGACTGGCCAGTAAGTGTTCTACATGCTATGGTAGAAATAGGTCCTTAAGGAAAGGGAAACTAAACGTAAGTCTTACTATCTATATGAACATGTAGGTTTAACAATGATTGAGAACGATAAAAAGTGTGAAACCAAACACATACACAAATAAGCTCTGACGTACATGAATCAAATTTGAAACTCAAGTGAATTTACATCTAGAGCTATTGTTATCTATATAAATAAAAATGAGTTGGGGTTTCCTTTGTCACGATTTAACTCTAGAGCGGAAGGACCGATCGGCGTGAATTTTTGTATGCAGGGGTTTTTAGGGCCGTAGAATTTTCTTATCAAGGGGGGCTCCCATTCAAATGAAACACACATTTCTACATAACTCGAGAACTAATCAAGCAAAAGAAACCAAAATTTAGCATGTGTGAGTTTTTGAAGGCAAAAAAGATTTTTATGGTAGCTTTAGAACCCTCCCCGTCATAAAAGAGGGGGCTCCCATACAAATAAAACACAATATTCTGCATAACTCGGGAACTAATCAAGCAAACGGAACGAAATTTAGCATGTGGTGGTTTTTAAAGACGAAAAGTGTTTCTATGTTGGTTTGAGACCCCTTCCCATCCTAAAGGGGGGGGGGGGGGCGATACAAATAAAACACAATATTCTGCATAACTCGGGAACTAATCAAGCAAACGGAACGAAATTTAGCATGTGGTGGTTTTTAAAGACGAAAAATTGTTCTATGTTGATTTGAGACCCCTCCTCTTTCTTAAACGGGGGGAACCTATTCAAATGAAACGCAAATCCTTGCATAACTCGAGAACTAATAAGAGAAATAAAACCAAATTTCACATGTGGAGGCTTTTGAAGGAGGGAAATGTTTCTATGGTGATTTGAGACTCTTCCGTCATATGAGGAGGAAGGAAGGGGGAGGTGCTCTCAAACAAATGGAACCCAAATTTCTGCATAACTCGAGAACTAATCAAGCAAATGGAACCAAATTTGGAATGAACTCGTTTTTAAGGCATGAAATGTTTTTATGGTGGTTCAAAGCCCCTCCTCTCTCTAAAAAGGGGGGCTCTCATACAAATGAAACACAACTTTCAACCAAACATGAGAACTATACCTACTGTTTTGCAAATTTGTATTCAGTGGTTTTTGGGTCCGGGAAAGCATCTTATGATAGTTCGAGAGCCCTCCCGCTTCTAGAAAGGGTGGGATCCCATGCAAATGAAAAACAAATTCCTGCATAACTCAAGAACTAATCAAGCAAATGGAACCAAAATTGGTATGCGTGAGTTTTTGAAGGCAAGAAATGTTTTATGGTAATTTGAGACCTCTCCTCACTCTGAAAAGGGGGCTACCATACATACGAAACACAATTTTAAACCAAACATGAGAATTATCCCTACCGCTATGCAAATTTGTATGCAGGGGTTTTTGGGTCCGGGAAAGGATCTTATTACAGTTCGACACCCCACCCGCCTTTAGAAAGGGGGGCTCCCATGCAAATGAAAAACTATTTTCTGCATAACTCAAGAACTAATCAAACAAATGGAACCAAATATGGCATGTGGAGTTTTGTAGGCAAGAAATGTGTCTACGGTGGTTTGAGACCCCCCTCCTCTTTGAAAGAAGGGGCTCTCATACAAATGAACCACGAATTTGAGCCAAACATGAGAATTATCCCAACAGGTATGACTATTTTTATGCAGGGATTTTTGTAGTCGAGAAAGGTTCTTATGATGGTTCGAGACCCCTCCCGCATCTGGAAGGGGTGCTCCCACACCAATGAAACACGAATTCCTGCATAACTCGAGAACTTATCAAACAAATGGAACCACATTTTGGATGTGGGGGTTTTCCGAACCAAGAAACGTTTCTATGGAGGTTTGAGATTCCTCCCCTCTCTGGAAGGGGTGGGCTCTCATGAAAATTAGACACAAATGTCAACCAAACATGAGAATCATACCTACTATTATGAAAACTTATATGTAGGGGTTGTTGAGGCCAGAGAAGGTTCTTCGAAGCTCCTTCCCCGCCTGGAAGGGGAGGACTTCCATACAAATGAAACACAAATTTCTGCAAAGCTCGAGTTCTTGGAATTGGAGTTCTTCAAAAGGAACCAACTTTGGCATGTGGGGGTTTTAGGGCAGGATTTTTTTCTTAGGTGGTTCAAGATGCCGTCCCTGTGGAAAGGGTGAAGGAGGGCTCTAAAACCAATGAAATAGACATTTGAACCAAACATGAGTATTATCCATGCAACTAAAAAACAAAATGTGTATTTCTCAGGTAAGAAGCATGTTCTGATAGAAGGTTGAACCCTTTTTTAGTCAAGAATTGCAGGAGAAAATTACGTACAAACTGATAAGATACGGCTTCGTTTGTCTTTGAAATGTTTCTACGCAGAAAGCAAAACCGGTAGAAACTACCGGTCCAAGGGTCAAATTAATAACACAAACCTTTTTTTTTGCATAAATAACACACACAAACAAACAAAAATATTTTAACCAGATTCATTCAGAACAAAAACCATAAATTCATTGTCATTCGACAGGAACATTATACTCTCCAAGTTGCTAAAATCAACCGGACCGTTTAATTTCCAGCAAAAATTATAATTTTGCAAAACCCTTTCAAGTCACTTTCCAAACCTTATCAAAATTAACTCAACTGACTCACACTCATTTTGTACATGCAGAATAAAACTTTAACTCAAACGTTGTCACTAATTTAAACAACTGAATCAAATAATCGAAAATCCTTAGCAGCCACCCTCGCGCAATCAATTGGAAGAAACTTCCACCGAAATGGATACATTTTCTTACAGGCATGTTTGTCAGTTGCTCTGTTCCCTTCTAACACAAAACTCGGCACCCGAACAGCACTTACATTGTTCAACTCGATGTCACCTCGTTCGACCCACTCACTAAGCCCGGCTGCAACAACATTTTCCTGCGAGGAATTCAGAAAACCAGTGGGTGCTCTAAAGAATTGAGCATGCAAGGTTTGTGTTTTGCTACGTTCAATCAACTCGATCGTTAGCCCATGTGACATTCTAGTGTGCTGCGTGACATCAGCTGGTGCTGGATGGCGAATTTGGCACTGAGAGTGATTGAAAGCATATTTTCTATGACTGAATTTCAATCTTCGTCCAGTGGACGTCGGCAAATTAAATTCCAAGGCACACTGGCTTGGTTATCAATAGATGTTATCAATCGCTTAATCCTTGTATCTCTTGCAACTGCAACCCGGTCATATTTCATATTTAGCTGCGTTGTGACACAGCACTGAAACGTTATCAGGACTGCAGAATCTCTCGCGAAGCGCATTTCATCGTCGTTTTTTTTTTGCACCAATCCTAACATACTCGTGCTGCGGCGGTTGAATAAGTGCGAGAAGTTCCAACCCCCATTCATAATCTGTTCAGCCTCGCGGACGGAAAATCGCTAAAAAATTATTTTAATTTTTAATTTAAAGCTCGTACCCTTAATGTGTAATTTTATTTTCCCCTTTACAATAAAATAAAAATAAAAAAAATAAACACACATTTATTTCATATCGCCATATATGCCAACTGGAACGGGCCGTGTTTGTAGCGCTGAAGGTCGCCCGCGGTTGAAACGTTGAAGTCTCCTCCTCGTGCGAGCGCGAGAAAAAAAAATACGATCGATCGATTCAACGACGGCGACGACGACGACGACGACGACGAAAACGATCAAGCGTCGATTTGCGCTCGTCGGACGCGTGCTTTTTTGTGAATGATGATGACTAGCATCGGGCTCTCAGGCGGTTTATCATCCGGCTAACAATTGCAGCCTGGGTAAACACTCTTCTCGGCGGATTTGGTTGGCGCAGCATTTCAACTACTTCCTAGTTGTAAAATTTTGGTCGTTTGGACGGCTGGAGATGCGTGAGGTTGAATAAACAGCTCGTCTCGGCCAAGTGGCACTTGTGGGTGAGGCACAAGTGCCCCCAAAGTCCAACGGAGCTAAGATATATAGAACTGGCGGCTTCTCAGTGCCGGACCGCAGATCTAATGACAGAGTTAATTAATTGAGATATTTTATACACTATCGATTTCAATTAGACAAAATGCCAGTCATTATCCCGACTCTCGATGACCGGCGAGAACGAGAACGAGAACGGCGGTGGTGAACCAATAAGTGCGGCATTTTGTGCGGGTGCAATCAAGACATCAACGACGCAGAATGCATCCGCTACATCTAGGAACGTGGTGCAGTTATGGGAAGTAACGGAGATGAATGGTAGCATCGAAAACAAGAACAAAATGCTCGTAATAATAACCGCAATACATTTTACGTGAAATGAACCTCCTCCTGGAGGAATTGACAGCAACGATGTATTTGTTTCGATGGCAATTGCACGATTAGATTTCATTTATCATGGCGAGTTTTTACCATAAGTACAATGAAAAAATGAAAACATTGAGTTTCGATAATTGATATAAATTCTACGTGAGATTGCGTTGCGAAAGAGGCGCTCTTCTTCTTGTTTTTATTTAGGTGAGTTTCAGCCAGGGTGCGAAAAATTCAAATTCAATAAGCAGTATCCCGTGAATTTATCCAACATCCATCTCGTCATTCACTGATTCGGTGCAAAACTGAATTTCAGAAGAGCCAAAATTCGGTGATAGCAAGAACACATTCAGTCAGAATGTTTGCGATTATTGTGTTTTGTGATGCTCTCCTCTTTTTGTTTTGACTGATTGAACCGGAGATCTGTATAGAAAAATGTGTCGGTAGCATCCTGTGTGAATGAAGACACTCGGTGCGAGTCACCTTTTTGGAGGGGACCGAATGCTTGTGTTCGTTCGTTCATTGCCTCTTCTCTTTATTAGTAATTCGTGTGTTCAGAAAAGACCAAAGAATTGAATACTGTTGTTTTTCGCACTCATTTCGGGCTGTCAATTTTTTCACACACTGGTTTCAGCACTCATCAACACATAGACAGGACCAACGGCTTTACTTCCCTTCCGACTGACCAGAGATTTTGTCGCCTCAGAAATCTGAGCGACCTCGGCTGTAATTGAACCTAGACCTACTGTATAGGGGCAAGTAGAAGTCACGCTTCCCGAGTAAAGGATTGTACAAAATTGATAACAAGTTTCAATACCTGAAAATCGTCGTTTGATCATTGAATATGTTATCATTCAGGTTGAATAAACAGAATCGATAACTAAAAAATACTCGTCAAAAATCATAACATTAGCTTATTTTATTATCACTGCAGTAATCTTGATAACAAATCCTGTATTATAAGCAAATTTATTGAAATACTAGCTAAACCCGGTGCGTGCGCTGCTACGCTTGCAACTAAATTAAGGAAAATTTAATGTAACTGGCACTTTTATGTTTTTTTTTCGGAATGAGTTTTTTTTTCTTGAATAAGCAGGGGTTCAAACTTCTATCAAAACATGCTTCTTACCCGAGAAATACACGTTTTGTGTTTAAGTATCCTGGATAATTCTCATTTTTGGTAGAAATTAGTGTTTCATTTGTATGGGAGCCCTCCCTTCCAGAGGGGGTGGTTTCTCAAACCACCATACAATGATTGCCTTCAAAACCCCCCACATGCCAAATTTGGTTCCATTTGCTTGATTAGTTCTCGAACGATCACACGGGGCTCTTCGATTATAATAAAAATGTGAGTTTCATTTGTTTGAACCCCCCGCCCTTTAAAAAAAAGGATGGGTCTCGAACCACCATAGAAACATTCTTGCCTTCAAAACCCCCCACATGCCAAATTTGATTCGATTTGCTTGATTAGTTCTCGAGTTATGAAGAAATTTGTGTCTCATATGTATCAGAGCCCCCCTTCCTGACAAAGTAGGGGTCTCAAACAATCATAAGAACCTTCCCCAGCCCCAAAAACCCCTTCATATAAATTTTCACGTTGGTCGGTTCAGAAATTTCCGAGTCTATAAGGGTCTGACAGGCAGACAGACAGCCAGAAATTCATTATGTATATAGAAATCTACCCTCCAAAAACCTCCACATGCCAAATTTGGTTCCATTTGCTTGATTTGTTCTCGAGTTATGCTGAAATTCGTGTTTTATTTGTTTAAGAGACCCCTCTTTTAGTGAGCGGTGGAGTTTCAAACCACAATAGAAACATTTCTTGTCTTTAAAAACCTCCACCAGAGCTCGAAAAAATTGACACCCGTCGTGAAAGATGAGTAAAAAAAATATTCAGTAGGTACAATTTTCGCTCTCTTCATTTCGTTATATCAGTCACGCAATATATTCGTGTTTACTATTTTGCTAAGCTCAGTCATTCCGTTGTCCTCGTGTTCCACACAACTCATTCACACCACAGCAAAGCACACGGCTATTCAAGCCTCAAGAGATTTTGGTTGCTTGACTGAATGTTCTTGTAACCAATCATTCATTTTCGCGTTCGTGAGTGATTTTTTTTTGCCACAGGATTTCAAGTATTCCCGAACATGGCTGAAGGCAAAGGAAGCCAAAAGGCCAAATGGTCGAAATCGCTACAGAGTTTGTGGGGCATTTGTTCGAGAGAAAAGGCATATGCAGGATCGATTCGAGATGGTTTTTTCCACTTCATTGATTCTCCAAATGAATGACTGTTCTTTCGTCTTCACGGTAGAACGTTGAAATTGAATGAGTTGTTTTCACTTACGTACACACTTAGAAATTATGAATTTTACACGAGACGTAATTCATGTTTGTAAAAAGTCGGGGAACGTAAACAAAGATTTCGTGTAAAATTATGTCTTCTGAGACTGACACATACGCAATTCGACGAAAGATGTGTTTGATTGAATTTATTTTCTCATCTCTTTCAACTCATTGTTATGTGCTAAAGGACGCTTGCATGTGTCGGTCTCAGGAGACCGAAATTTACACGACATTTTGGTAGTGTGTACATTTACTGCTTTCTGGAACGAATGAATGATCAAAGTAAAGCAACACAAAACAAGTTGACTCATCTTGCACAAGAGATTCATGGAAGCAAAATTGTGTTTACTTCATGTTCGCTAAGAACAGTGCGTGATGACTAATATTTTGACTCAGTCAGGGTGCAATTTGAGAATTGAATATGATATTTTTAAGCTCTGACCTCCACATGCCAAATTTGGTTCCATTAACTTAATAAGTTCTCGAGTTATTCAGAAATTTGTGTTTCATCTGTATGAGCCCTACTTTCAGAGAAGGGACGGGCTCGAGTCAACTTAGAAATATTTCTTGCCTTCGAAAACCTCCACATGCCAAATTTGGTTCCATTAACCTTGTAGTTGTTATGTTAATTAACCTTGTAGTAAGTTATGTAGAAGCTTTTGTTTCATTTGTATGGGAGCACCGCCCCCAACATAACAGAGAGAGAGAGGAGGGGTCTCGAACTATCGTAGAAACATTTATTGCCTTTAAAATCCCCGCATGCCAAATTTGGTTCCATTTGCTTGATTAGTTCTTGAGATATGCAGAAACATCTGTTTTATTTGTATGAGAGCCTCTCTTTCTAGAGAGGGGAGGGGCCTCTGACTACCATAGAAATATTGCTTGCCTCCTAAAACTTCCGCATGCTAAATTTGGGTTCCTTTGCTTGATCAGTTGTCGAGTTATGCAGAAATTTGTGCTTCACTTGTATGGGAGCCTCCCTTTCCAGAGAAGGGAGGGGTTTGAAACCATCATAAGAACCTTCCGGTGTCCAAGACAAATCCAACAAAATCTTGGCAAACGGTCCGTCCGCTCGCGAGTTAAATCGTGACAAAGGAAACCCCAACTAATTTTTATTTATATAGATTTTATATAGCTTTGTTATGGATTTAAAATCAAATTCACACGCTAATATCTGGAATAACTCTTTTGATGAAAAACATTTTTTCTTGCTCAAATATGCTGGTAATATTTATAGTTTCGCATTCAATTAGTAACGTTCATCAAAATTGTAAAAAAAAACTAGCCACTGATATGATAACATTTACAAATTGTGCGATTAAACGATACCCGTGTCTTCAGTCTTCAGCTGGAGGTTATGGCCATTGCTCGATGCTATTTTCCTGATCGGGCTTTTTGGATAGGACACGTTATGAAATGGAATTCAGCTAAGTACTTTTTACTTTTTATATTTTTGATATCAGTAGAGTTTTTGCACCCGTAATACACTAAATACGTACAGAACATTGTTTGCTGGCTAAGGTGGCAGGTGTAATGGATTTATTAAATACCTGGTTCAAACTTTAAAGCTATGTCCATTTAGAATCCGGAATAATAAAATCCTCTGTGTCTCGGTAATGGATTGACGTATAAATAAGTTTAAGTTTCAGAACAAAGGTCATTCACTGTACTTTAAGGAAAAAATATCAATAGAAATCATTTCTCTTCGTTTCTAATGAAAATTCGCACTTTCTTCTTTATTCCTCCCATCAAACGCTGCACACCTCCGGAGTCAACTTCCTTAGCACATTTGTTCCACATTTTGGTCATCTGAGTCGCGTCCCAAGCCGTTTTTCCACTTTTCCTCAGCTTCCGCTTCATTATTGCCCAAAATCTCTTGATGGGCCCGAACTGCGTGCAGTTGGGTGTATTTATGTTTTTATCGATGAAATCTACGTTATTATCGCGGTACCACTAGATGACTTCCCGGCTGTAGGGGCAACTCGCCAAATCTGACCAAAACTTCACGGGACCTTTATGGGCTATAATGATGCATTTTCCTTGTACAGCTTCGAGTCCATCGTCTTATTCGTCACGGACACTTTGGTCTTTGCTCCGCAGCTGCATATCCCTTGCCAAATCATCAGTTTTTTTTTGCAAATTTGTCCATAAAAGCAAACTTAAATTTCACAGGAACATCTCCTCGTGCCGTCGCCATGTAGAATTTTTGGCCAGGAAGCTGTCCGAAATCCATTTTGACGATGAGCAGGCAACCTTGGTACTTCGTCAAAACCAGCTGGTACAATTTCCGAGCTCGAGTTTTGGTGGCGAAACTTTGCTTCAACGTACTGATTGGTTGATTGCTGGCTCGATAAGAACGATATCCTGCTTGCAAACGAATTCTTCGAACGGAAATGCGAGCAGTAGCATATTTTTGTGCGATTTCATTATCTGATAGTCCAGGGTTTGCTCTGACGGTTCTCAACACCTTCTGGTTCAGCTTGCGGTCATATGTTCCACTACGACGCTTACCTTGAGGCACTCGATCCACGCTCCCTGAAACGTTTGAGCACATCATACACGGTTGATTTGGCGATTTTCAACGTTTTTGCGGTTTTTATTGCGGACTACGTTGGATTATCAACGTGGGTGTGCAGAATTTTATCACTCCTCTTGGCTTCTATCTGGAATAACTTTTGACTAACTGTACGACACACCGTGAAATTTATACCACAGAAATTGGGCGCCTCGGTGAAACACCGCTGTAAAAGAATTCTTGCAGCGGTCACTTTCTGTGCCACTGCAACACAATAAGTGATTCCGGATTCTAAATGGACAGAACTTTAGTTGGCAACGGTGGTTCAGGTTGAACCGTTTTTTTTCTTCTCGAGAAAACAGTAAAACAAGAAGGTGAGATCATTCCATAAGCAAAATGCTATTTTTTACTAAATACGACCAGGGCATCGTCCGCTGGCTAGTGTCGCGGGTATTGTGGGTTTCCCAGGTACCCGGTTCAACATTTATTTGGGACGGAGGCTCTTCTTGACCTTCTATTCCTGAATTGTAAGTGTGAATAAGGGCGTCTATGTAATGTTTTGCTGTACCTGTTGTGGACTCCCAGTACCTCCCATTTCCCCAAAAGCTTTAAAGATAACTTGTCTTGCCTCATAAGTTCTCATTTTTATTGTATTGACCTCCATAACAAAAAGGGCACCATTGCAGAGCATATGATTGATCAAATTATTCACAGTTCTAGTCGCCCAACGCCCCCGGTTGGATGAGAGATAGCGGATGACACACACAACATTTATAATCGAATTTGGATTTGAGTTATTGAAACTGTTTCGATTTATAATTACTCAAACGAATCAGGTATCTAATTTTTCCAAATGTCAACAAAATTTTACACAAACTTTCGTTTTCAAGCTCTGAAGCCATGCTCTATTCTTGACCATTTATTCAAGGGGGTTTATATTTTTCGTAGTAGAACAGAATATACCTGAAAACGTTCAAAAAATAAACTTATTCCAACACGATTTTCATCTTACTTATCCATATTTTGATGACTTATGTTTGTTTGATAACGATACCACTATTTGTTAGTGGAATTTAGAAAAATCCTCGCATTCTTTCAAACATCGGTATCATTTCACTTTTTGGCAACGTGGTTTACAATATTTGAGAGCATTAAAAAATGCTACTGCAATTCTGTAAAGACAATGTCAAGTTACAAATACGCTCTATTTTTTCACTTTTTCCGTTGCTGTTGTGTGTGATTTTAAGCTACATAGCCAAACAAAAATATACCTAATTTATTTCAAGAGAGTTTTTTCTGCTCTATTGTAACAAGTTGAGACTTTTTGTTCAAATGCCAAAAGTCTACCCACAGGAAAAAGGAGTGTAAACTTATCTTTCTAGCATCTATGCTCCCAACGTTAAATTACAAATCATCATATTATTTAACCCTGTATGTAAGCGTTTGGGTCGGGAGGTCCACGCTTTCTTCCTTCCCTTGATTCGAAGTAGTATAGCAATTTTAGACAGTCGTTTTGGAATCACTCTACACTGAGTGAAACAAATATAAGGACAAGACTCAAAAGGCTTCCTTTGCGTTTATAGTTTCTGTTACCTAAGTTTTTGGCCAATATTCTAGAATTTACATAAAACACTGCTCAACTGGTTTGATTAATTTGTGATGCAAACTCTAAATTAATTAAAGGGTGATACGGTCAAAACTTGGTCAAGGGAAAACGCGTGTAAATCGGTGAAATCGTTTATTTAAAAAATCAAATTAAATTTCTTTTTCAAGTTCAATTAGTATAAAATTCAGGAAAAATATTCAGATAGGCTTCCGCTTTTCCAAATCCGAATTGCCGGGCCTTACGCTTGACCCCTGCCATCAGATTTTGTACAGCCACCTTGTCCACCTTCTTCGCCGCAGAAAGCCAGTTTGCCTTGAACTGCTGCTCGTCCTTAGCAGTTTTTTTGGTCTTCTTTAGGTTCCGCTTGACAATAGCCCAGTATTTCTCAATTGGGCGGAGCTCTGGCGTGTTGGGAGGGTTCTTGTCCTTGGGAACCACCTGCACGTTGTTGGCGGCGTACCACTCCATGGCCTTTTACCGTAATGGCAAGATGCCAAATCCGGCCAAAACAGTACGGAACAACCGTGTTTCTTCAGGAAAGGCAGCAGACGTTTATTCAAACACTCTTTCACGTAAATTTCTTGGTTGACAGTCCCGGAAGCTATGAAAATGCTGCTTTTCAAGCCACAGGTACAGATGGCTTGCCAAACCAGATATTTCTTTGCGAACTTTGACAGTTTCGTTTGCTTGAAAATATCTGCTACCTTCCCCTTCTTTTGCCGTATAAAACTCCTGTCCCGGAAGCTGCTTGTAGTCGGCTTTGACGTAGGTTTCGTCGTCCATTACCACGCAGTCAAACTTCGTCAGCATCGTCGTACAGCCTCCGGGATCGCGCTTTGGCCGTCGTATTTTGTTTATCATCGCGATTTGAGTCACTACCTTCTTGTAAGTCGATAGTCCGGCTCGTTTTTTGGCTCGATGCACGGTTGTAGACGATACACCCAGCTTATTTGCGGCATCTCGGAGAGATAGGTGAGGGTTTCGCTTGAAACTACCAGCAACTCTCTTTGTCGTCTCAGCGGCTTCCGGTTTTCGATTTCCCCCCGATCCAGACTTCCTGGCTGTCGACAAACGTTCCCCAAACACTTTAATTACATTTGTAACGGTTGATTTGGCAACTTTTAGCGATTTTGCCAACTTTGCGTGCGAGTAGCTCGGATTTTCGCGATGCCCGAGCAAAATTTTGATACGCTGCTCTTCTTGCTTGGACGGCATTTTGACAACTGAAGAGTGAATTCCAAAATCAAAATAGGAGCAACATTCTACACACACACACCTTCAAAATGAGGGGTGTTCAGGTTTTTTAAATGCAAAATTGAAAGAAATACGTCAAGTTGATATTGACCAAATTTTGACCGTATCGCCCTTTATTGAATATAAATTAGAATTCTTCCACAGGAAATAAGTATACGAGTAAATGCATGAAATTAAGATTAATTAATAATGGGTTGCTCTTCCCTTGTTTTTAATGATCTCCATCAGTCGTCTCGGTATTGTGATTAGAAACGAGAAGAAAAATTAGTATTCGACTGTCGAGTTATGAGTACGAGACACTGAAGAAGTCTGCACATTGTAGACGAAATACGCGTATCTGTCAAGATTAGCAAAGGTGGGTGGAATTAAATGGAAAATACTAACTTTTCTTCTGATTTTTAAAGACTGTATTCGATGAAATTTGGACACATGCAATTGTTCGTAACTTTTTAGCGTGTGGGTAAAAATTATTGAAATTTTAACTGAATGTATTTCATTGTGTTGTGTCAATTGTGTAATGAGTTTCGTGAAAATCGATCGAGTGATTTCAGTGATGGCTTCGAATGAAGAAATAGTGCACCGCCAAATTTTGGGCACTCACTTTGAAAACTCAAACGCTTCTCATCGATGGATCGGAACACAGCTCGGAATCGCACATTCAACCGTATCTCATGTGATCAAAACGTTCTGATCAAAACGAAAACTGTACAGGGAGTGGCTCACAAAACCGTTCTGCATTGTGATGGACGATGAGACCTACATTAAAGCCGACACCAAACAAATGCCAGGACAGGAACACTACGTCGCCACCTCTAAGTTGGCCATTCCGGAGAGTGTACGGAAGAAGAAACTGTCGAAATTCGCCAAAAACAGGAGAGATCGAAGTGTGCCTTGATGACAGCAAATATTTTTCCTTCCGTGAAAATTACAAATTTACTTCCGATTTTTCGTGTTTTTAGTTGTTTGGATTGACGTTTAGTAAAATATTTCGGTGGCCGAGCTTTGTGGCCGGTGGAGAAAAAATGTGTGTGTGTGTGTGTGTGTGTGTGTGTGTGTGTGTGTGTGTGTGTGTGTGTGTGTGTGTGGGTGGGTGTGGGTGTGGGTGTGTGGGTGTGTGTGCGTGTGTGCGTGTGTGTGTGTGTGTGTGTGTGTGTGTGTGTGTGTGTGTGTGTGTGTGTGTGTGTGTGTGTGTGTGTGTGTGTGTGTGTGTGTGTGTGTGTGTGTGTGTGTGTGTGTGTGTGTGTCTTCCGGGAGGAATTCGCAGAAACAAGACTGCGTTGATTAGTGACGTGCCTGAGCTTTGCTTCTGTGTTTGTTTTGAGCACAAAGATTGAAAAAGGCAGTAAGTTCGAGTTATTTTCGTTCACGTGCAATACCATATAGGCAAGCATGGCGGATTTGGATAGCCCTCATTTAGTTACTTTGGAAGAAGCACAACGCCTACCAGTTGGACCACGCAAAGGATTTTCAGACAATTGAGAGGTGGTAAGTGCTCTCAAAAACGCGGAGCGAAACAGGTAATCGTTATCCTTTTTGTCCCCTGAATTATATGAACTAAATTATATGATCACATCACTTATCAAGATGAATCCTGCGTCTTAAAACCCTCCCTTACTAACATAGAAAAACCTCCTTCCTGTGACCTTTGTGGGGATGCAGAGGTAAACACGGTCCATAAACAGCAAAGGTCACACTAACTTTCCTTCCCTATTCCCACCTGATTGCAAGGACGTGGTCAGCGCCGTTATTAATTATTAATGAAATTGAGTCACTTGTCATTGAGTCATTGAGTTAATTATTAATGAAATTGAGTCACTGTACACAGTCGTGTACAATGAGAATGGCCGTTTACTCCCAGCCCAATTCAGTTGACTCATTGTTCAATTTCACTGATTCTGATCAATCGCGAAGTAGCAACCATTGATACGTGCATTCAGTCAAGCTAAGCTAATAGCAGTTCGGAGTTGAATAAGAGTGTCAAACATACGCTCATGTTTAAAAACTCTTCGGGAAAGTTGGCCCCAACATTCTCGATTGTATTGAGATCGGGGCTACATGATGGCCATTCGAAAACAGAGAAACGATTTCGTGGTACGTGCAGAATGGCAAGCGGCGTTGTCCTGCTGAAAAATTATGTTGTAATCCATAATATTTTCAGCGAATGAGATCAAAATTTCGTCCAAGCGCTGCACATACTGTTCAGAATTCATTATGGTCGAAATAAAACACACTGGTGTTTTTCTAGCAAGATTAAAACCTGCCCAAATCATCAGTGTGCCCCCTTAAAAATTGCTTAATTCCCTTTGTGACTCAATCTAAATTAAATTTCTTTTCATCGCTGAACACCACATTTTCCTACTCTTTTTTCCCAGAATTGATACTTTCCTGCAAATTCCAATCTTGCTTTTTATGTCGAGGCAATAAGCGATGGTATTGTTATTACTGCTTAAAATTGGCTGCACTCGGGGCTTAGACACTTGAAGATTCAATTCCTTCCTGATAATCGATTACACTGTTTGTTTCAGATGAATTACGAAATATTATTAGATTTTTTTTTCGCAAACACGGCTAAACAAAAACAAAACACGTCAGTTTCAAAGCACGGCTTGCTGCGATCTCAGGGTCCATCTGAGACAAGGAATAATTTATTTTCACTATGGGGGTGGAACTCCAGTACCAAAGACTCTTGGGCAAAGTTATTACTTTTAATAAGAACTTAATTTGATATTAAGTAAAGTTAGGGTGGTCCTTTTAACTATTGGAGTAAAAAAAATATCTTACGCATTTGTTACACAATGTATGGCGAAGTTGTTCCTTATCCAATTTTCAGCATCTTCTGCTGAACCAAAACCAAAGTCGTTTGTGTTCTCTCTAAGTTTACTCTTCAGTACTGGAAATACACTCTGATACACTTCGACATTCAAACAAACAATATTCTAATTTCGCATGAATGATTCGATATTTTAAACAGAATCCATTTTTCTGCTTGGTATTCAACATCTGGTCCTATACTATCAAGAACAGTATCCCAAACACGTTCGTGTAACCTGCCGTCCAGAGATCAATAAATCATAAGGTGTTGAAGGCGCAACTCAGTCTCAGCCCAGCCATGCCACAAAAAACCACCCAAAGCGACCGTGAAAACACCACAACCGAACGGAACGCAGATATGCAGCAGTTGCGACAATTCATGTCCCAGGTCAGCAGACCCAGCATCGCACGCAGCATATTGTCAACATATGAGACAGACAATGAGTGGCATATTTTTGGGCGGTGGCGACGGCTTCGTACATAGGCGCATACCTGTTTTATTTTTTTCCCCGACAGCATAAAACCGCCGCACGGTTTGACGGTCAGTGTCGTCCGTCATCCCTTTTGTATCACACATAATCTAACGCGAAGACCGGCAACGACGACGACGGTATCGTCGGTAAACTTCCAAAATACAGAAACATTCAGTGGCAATCGGTCGATTCTGTTAGATGACATGTTTATAAAGCGTCAATATTAACCTTAACCTCTATTTTCTTGTTTGTCTATTTTGGAGAGAATAAACTAGCTGTGCCACGACATGTAGTTTGGAGGACCTCATAATCAAATCTCAATAATATGGGGTGTAGAAAATAGAGACATACTGCTAAATGATACATGATGTGTCTATAATGCCTTCGTGGAGGTAGCGAGTTCTCCTCTCAGACGCAGAGAGGTGTTTTGAATAGAAAGAACAGCGGTAGCTGCCACCTTCGAATTTGAATGCAGCGTGGATGGACCACCAATCAACCAATGTGAGGGTTGCTCATAATCAGCTTATAAATTATCGAATGCAAGCAACGGACATCCCTAGCAAGTGGTAAGCGTGAAAGATGATGGGTGACATTCAAAAATATATTTTATGGATCAATGACCACCGGTCGTCGCCGTTCCGCAGGGGCATAGGCCATCATGATAGGCCATTCCTTCATTCGCTTGAAAACGGACATGAAATATGAACTGCCCGCGCGGTTGATGGCAATGGTGGAGGAGCTTAGTGAAATTATTCATCTTTATGGCGCACACAAGCTCGTACGATGATGCGTTAAATATTCAGCGGAGTCACTCGCGGAAAGGAACCTTACCCTTGTTGTTTTTCTTGCGATGGTCATGGTCAAATTGGCTGGAATTTCAAACAGCATACATTTTTCAGCGAATGTGGCAACTTATTCATGCAATCGAATAAACTTTCTCAATCGAAAAGCATTGGGACGCAGAATGTGACTTTCAGTAGCTTAGAATTTTTTGCCAAGTGAAGTAGCAAGTGTGGAGCGAGAAAAATGAACTTCAAACAAGATACAATTCAATACATTGACTTGGACTCAAAAAGCAAATCACGGACAGTGTTTCTGGACGTTAAACCGCTGTACCATGAAGACGTACCTAAATCTACCAACACATTCAACAATCGAGTAGGATTCCCTCCAACCTCTGCGAGGGAAGCATTTGGTTTGGAAAGTGAATTCAATTCAAGATCGGTGAGTATGACGTTACAAGTTACAACTGCCGGAACTTCCCCTCCATGAGTGAATGGACCCTTCTCAAAATTCAATACAGGATATCATTTACGGCATCACGAAACCGATCTATAACGTTCTACGGATGCTGGGAGTGTTTCCTTTCTCGAGACCTTCACCCGGAGTGACCCTGTTCACATGTGCAAGTCCATCGATGGCGTACTGCAGCGTATTTTTCGTGACTCTCATGGTAATTACAGATGATGACTCACGTCGGAACCATAAATAACCTGTAATTGATTTTCCGTTGATCAACCAAACTAAAGGTTTACGTCAGCTACATAACTTTCCAGCGAATTCAGATCGTTCGCACATTGGAAGGTCGCTTTGAGGAGGCCGTCATTGCCTATCTATTCATCGTCAATATCCTGCCGGTGCTGATAATTCCGCTGATGTGGTACGAAACGCGTAAAGTGTCCAATTTGCTCAATCAATGGGTGGATTTTGAAGCCATGTATCGCCGAACAGCAGGTCGGGATCTTCAGTTGAACTTCAAGACCAAAGCCTTGCTGATTGCTATCCTATTGCCGGCTTTGTCATGTCTAGCGGTAATAATCACCCACGTCACTATGGTCGAATTTCAGCTGGTTCAGGTTATTCCTTACTGCATTTTGGACACGTTGACCTACATGATGGGTGGCTACTGGTACATGGCCTGTGAGACGCTCAGTATAACTGCAAACATTCTCGCCGAGGATTTTCAACGGGTAACGTAGTTGGCTACAACCTATTCCGATATTTTAATAGTTTTCTTTCAGGCATTAAGACACGTTGGACCAGCGGCTATGGTTTCGGAGTACCGTTCCTTGTGGCTTCGCCTGAGCAAGTTGGCTCGGGACACCGGATTCTCCACGTGCTACACCTTCACTTTCCTGTGCCTGTATCTGTTCTTCATCATCACCCTGTCGATTTACGGTTTGATGTCACAGATATCCGAAGGATTCGGCATCAAGGATATAGGACTGGCAGTGACAGCTTTCTGCAGTGTGGGATTGTTGTTTTTCATCTGTGACGAAGCTCACTATGCCTCGTTCAATGTTCGAACCAAATTTCAGAAGAAGTTGCTCATGGCGGAACTCAGCTGGATGAACTCGGATGCGCAAACTGAGGTTAACATGTTCTTGAGAGCAACCGAAATGAATCCCTCCAACATCAATCTGGGTGGATTCTTCGATGTCAATAGAACGTTGTTCAAATCGGTAGTAGTATATGGTTAGGTTGTTGGGAGGAAATTGACATATTTTCTTTCCAGCTGCTTGCCACGATGGTGACCTATTTGGTGGTTCTGTTGCAGTTCCAAATAAGCATTCCAGATGATACGGCAGCGATGTTGACCTATAATACAACAAGCTCACATCGTGAATGAAATGTAAATTAGTATGAAAATATCTTAGATGTAGATAACATTAGTCGTCATATAAGAGAGAATTATAGCAATTCATAACTTCTTCTAGTATGTTTACTCTTCTGATCAATTTGCCGGCTGACATCTTAGGATGAAAGCCTGCCCCAGAATTTTCAGTGAATAATACTACACCGCTCACAGCTAATCACCGCTCCTAGATCGAACATCCAGGACGCACCATAAGAAGCAAAATGGGAGTCCCCAGTTCCTCTAATTCAGTCGAGCTTGTTGTAGATAGCATACATAATAGTCGTCCTGGCCCTGGGACTAGATGTAGACTGGGGGTCTCCCAACCTGCTCCGTCAGGCAAGTACAATTTGCACCATTCACCTTCAATCGATGATTTGCTGCCTTATGCTGGTTCGAATTTTAGCCCATTATCGGCCAGCTTGAAGACCGTGAAGCCGACGCGGAAGGAAAACAGAGGCTACGAAGCCGTGAACGCAGATAAGGACCGCGGGGCCTGTGAATTACGTTCATCTTAGGGAGGCACAGACGACACGTGAAGTCTGGTTAAAACTGGAGAAAGCCTTTGAGGAATCGGGTCTTACCAGATGAGTTGGGATACTTCATAAGCCAATAAAGACGGAGTTGTCGTAGTGCGAATCCATGGCCGACTGCGTTAACCAGATTTTTTCGACTGCTCACCAGCTCGACGGGATTGGTTTCGCGTTTTCCTACGAGTGGATCGAAACTCTTTTATTGGCTGGTCTGCCCGACGAGTAACGTCCAATGAGAATTGCGTTGGAGTAAAAGGGGTATATGGTATATGCTATATAGGTTATGGCTATAACGGGAGAAGCCTTCACAACGAAAATGCTTCAAGAGATCCAGATTTCATCATCCTCCTCCGATTTTCCAAAGGGGCTGAACTGCCAGAAATGTAGCACGTACGACCGTATAGCAAAGTACTGAACAAGTGCGAAGAAGGACCACGAGTTTTGTGCGTTGCTATCCACATTTTGACCGTGCGAACGATGAAGATTGGTACTTCGACTAGGGTGGTAGGGTCCAAATGACCCGCAACAGCAAGTTGCTCGAGGTTGTGAAGCCTTCAAATGGTTCTGTGGTAGCGGCCAACGGAGGATGTATTAACATAATTTCGACGATATCAGCTTTGCTGAAATCGTTGTGTCAGACCGACAAGATTTCCGTTGACGAGGTGCAGTAATTACCGGATTTATCAGCGAACCTTCTTTCCGTCAATCAAATTGTGAGAAGAGGTCACACGGTTGTCTTAAATAAAGCCGGATGCAAGGTGATCAGCAAGGATGGTTACATCGTTGCTACAAGGATTCACCAGCACGATTAGTTTATACTGGAACAGCTGAAGCAGGACACGAAGAGCGCGCTAGCTAGTTCCTCTGCAGAAAGCTTGAAGGTTTGGCGTTGACAATAAGGACATCTCAACATACACGCTGTTCGTAATCTGGCTAAGGTATCCATCTGGTCCATTATTGAATCGAGTAGAGTTTAGTCCAGTTGATTACGTCGATTGTCACGCCTCAACCAACACGCTCGCTTGGATGAGAATCACGTCATCGCTGCGGTATCGCTGGAAGAGGATGTCAGGTTAGTAGCATTTAATTGCCTCAACGTCATTCCGCTCAGTTACAGAGAAGTTCAGTAAGATACACAGAATAATTCGATTCTCGGTGAGGTGGTTCAGTACATCCGGCCAAGCAGACTATCGTGAGCTGGAACAATTATTCAACCGCCGGGAATTACTCACGATTGTACACGTACAAGGATTCGTATTTTTCGGAAAGAGGCTCGTCATTCTGGCCAATCGATGATAGGAAGGATGGACGCCATTGCTCGAAGTTGACCTGCAATGCGCCCTAGCTGCGAAATCATAACCACGAGACTTACCTGTTCCTTGGCCAAACCAAACCGGCCTTGGTAGCGCTTCCACATTGACTATGTCGGACGTTGACTGGGACTATTTTTTGTTGGTAGTGGATTCCTTTTTCAAGTGGTTATAGATAGGGCAAACAAGCCGTATCACAAACAACAGTCGCTGTTGTCAAGATTTTGCGGAGTATCTTTGCACAGCGGTGGAAGCCAGAACTTTAATTATCTGGCAAAGGAACCCAGCTTACAAGAGTTTGCACAGTTCTGCAGTATGAAAGGAATCCACTATTTAACCACGACACCTTTTCATCCACAATCGAATGGACAGGCGGAACGATACTTTTAAGAATGATGACAATTTGAGGAGAAAAGGGGTCCAGTGCTTCAGGAAGCACTGGACTTGTACCTGTTGACATACCGAAGCACTCAATCTTTGTTCTTTGTTCTTTGTTCTTTCTTTGAATCTTTGTTCGGACGACGAATTCGTACTAACCTAGCCAAAAATCAACTAGCAATCCCTGGTTGCACACTCCACGACATTTTTCGTGGGTTAGAACAGCGCATCCGCTTTCAAAGAGAATCATCGCTATTCGGGGTAGATGTTGGACACAACTGGAGCAAAACTGGAAACACGGTTTTGAGCTTTTCCATGCTAAGGAAACGTCCACATTAATTATGTCATGCAAAAAGAGACTTTTATACCCCCCTCCCTTCCCCCCCCCTCGCCCTCCTTATTGCTTGCGTGACATAATTAATGGACCTTCCCTAAGCTGTCACTGCAACAGATGCCGAGTCAGCGACAAACGTCAGATGAGAAGAATTGAACTAAGGTGTTTTACTTTTATACGATTCGATAAATGTATTGTTCAGTTAATTATCTTAAATAATCGCGTTAGATTAGTAAATTATGTACTCGACAACAATGGCACTTCGAAAAACTTCTTTACCTATCGAGCCATTTGAGTTAAAAACCTGAAAACTTGAGCAAATCTAATTCATAATGTATTGTTTACATTTGTGTCATATTCATACAGTTTCAAATGTTGTGCACTTACAATCAAAATCCAGAGGCCCCACCGATGGATCGCTAAAAAGCTTGCTATTGCAAATACAACTGTGTCTCGTATGATAAGATCCTTCAAGGAGCATCTAGGTGCCCGAAGGAAGGAAGGGAGTGATCGTAGAAGTGGCCCAATGGACAGAAAATTGGGGCAACAATTCAAGAACATGTAAATTCGTTCATTCAAGATGTCGCTAGCAGGACTGGTAGCGGGTCACTTTTAAATGACTTGGTCACTATTTTCAAGGCAGTCACTAATAAGTCACTATTTCAACCCAAAAGTCACTAAAGCCACTATTTTCCAAAAATTGGTCACTAAAGTCACTTTTTTACAGCAATCGCTTCTACTACTGAATATTTCGGCGAGACAAAGCACACTAAGCAGTTATAACATGTTATAAGACTATCTTGATGACGAATTTCTTGTTGAAATTATTTGACAACCGTTATAACATGTTATAACTCTGTAGTCTGAACAAGACATTAGTCAGACTGGGCTCTTCCGCAACCATCGCCGTTCCGTTTCCGTTATCACTACGTTCGCGCCTTATCTGACAAATATTGTCCTGTATTGAGTAATGAAACATTAACGTGCAAATGTTATCAAAAAATAGGGTGCGGAAAAGTTTGACGTGTATATTCAACAAACAAACGCGCGCAAACAAATCGCCATCGTGCGAATTCGCACAATTATGTAAACATGTGAACATATTTTCGAATCAGCTCACGGGTTTGTAAGAAGCGAAAACGTTGGCAGGTCAACAGTAACGTTTGAGTTCGGAATTTATTATTAACTCTAATGGAACATGCAAATTACGAGAGAATTTGCATGTTCCATTAGAGGACATCTTGAAAAAATCTTGAAAAATCTGGTACATGAATCGCGTTCAGTGAGTTTTCGTTATACAGCTTGTTATAAAATCAACAAATGTGGAAAGGCGGACTCAAATCATGCAATATTTTCCGTCGACGTCGACACTACTTGGCTCCAGTTAAAAGTGTCTCATGTAAATATTATCCTAATTTCATTCCAATTCAGACAAACATATACTGAACATGAAAACTGATAATTGGTGGTTGGTTAATCTTTAGAACAGTATGAGGAAATGCATTTTCCACCCTGAATGGTTGAAGAAAACTGACCCTGGGCCCGATAACGAAGCGTTCTGTACAATTTTCCGTAGGACCTTCACAATATCCAAAGGTGTTCAGGATTTTGAGCAATAAGCGAATACTGCGAGGCATAAGGAGGGATGGATGGTTCTTCGCGGTCCAAATCAAGTGCGGCTGGGTCGTGATCGCGAATCAAAATCGATCGGCAATGGCAGCCCTCCTGATCCGGTGCATCGATTTATCAAGTACAGCTCTTAAGTACACGACATGCAACAACGAAGGCTGAATTGATATGGCTGTTTAAATCTATTGCATCTGTTTTTCAGATTTCATCCTGTGATGGAATTTGAGATACATGTTGTGCTATGTTTCCGAACGTGGTGCCTTCAGATATTTCATTGAGTAGAACTAAGGCACAGAGAACAGACGTTCATCTTCGGACTGCTACTTGTGTAAAACTTTAAACCGACATTTCAAATGTATGTCGTTATACTCCTGGTAGGCGGCGCTGCAGTTGTGCGATAACTGTCATTTAAATGTTTATCAATAAAAACCCTAGCACATATCCTGAAAAGTTTTGTTTGTTTTTCTCTGCACTTGCATCTTATACCGGCTGCCCATATTAACTTCTACACACGTTTTTCAAGAAAAGGTATATGGACATCAATGTCTGTTCTCTGTGACTAAGGCTCGTTATTGAGTGACTGATGCTTTAGCACATTTTCTCTGGAACATTACGCTGAAAGAAGCGCGTAATTCTCTATATACATTATGCTACGATGATACAACAAATTCGGCTGGGGAAAAAGAATCACAAACAACCATTCTCTACTGGCTAAAGCTCTGCCACAGCCGAGGATATCCTTGATAAGCTGAATGAAGCTTCCCGAATAAAAAATTCTCATATATTCACAATTGAATATATTATAACCATACAAAAGAATCTATAGTATTTACGATTGATTTACAGGATGACAATAGGAGTTATTGTTACCACAATAGAATCTAATGTAACTTGAGCTTTAGTATTTTCCGAACAAATTTGAGTTAATTACTATTAATTGTATTGTTTCAAAATTGTTGAAAATCCTAGCATAAAGAGTGAATTGTAGATCTATTGTAATTACAATACGCGTTTTTCAATTATCTGATTCATGAACAATGAAATTCGTCGTCGGAAATAGATTTTAATATTTTTTTTATGTTATTCTGTTGTAATTGTACGGTTATTTTTATCTGGGTTTGCAGAATACTGCATTACCCTGGAAAAATCCTCTCATGCTTGATAATTATTTCATAAATCCAATGAAATGAAGCATCTCTTATGTCCAATAAATGATTTTTTCAGGAAGTGACGGTCCGTTCGTCAATAAAAAAGTGAAGCGGCTTATGAACGATGAACTTGTCGGAGATCACAGAAAGTCTTTGCAGAATATGACTTTTGCTGTTTAAGAATCGTGTTTACCTTTGCATCCCCACGAAGGTCACAGAAAGAAGGGTTTTTTTTATTCCTTTATTATCGAGATTTTCAGCCCTGGGCTAGTTCTTCCCCTGTCGTAGTCACTCAAATACCTTCTTGGGTATTATCGTAACTTGTCCGGGGGTGTGATTCGAACTCGTGACTTTGGCGTGAGAGGTATGGATGCTAACCGCCCTCAGAAAGGAGGTTTTTCTTATGACAGTAGGGTAGGGTTTGATGGATCAGATTAACCTTGATTGATCATATTTATGATTCATAATCGTTAGTAAACTCGCGCCGCTGAACAAAAGATAATCGAAACAATACAAAACGCTCCATACCCGATAACAAAATAACGCGCAAAAATGCATAGACACAACCGTCCACAGCCGGTGCTCGAGCAAACTCTTCTTTTTCGCAACCTTTAAATTTTTACAACTGCATTGTACAAACTATTTTACTGCTGTAACTTGTATCTGCATCAATCAAGTAGAAGCTTCTAAAGAACAATCTATGCTAATCTATTTAAAATAACGATTGAAGGATTTGGAGGAAGGATGACTTGGTCCTATTCTCAATGACTTCATTACCTTCATACGGATTATTATAATTTGAGATAACTCGATGGAGACCCATCTGGTACCTCATAGCACGATGCTTAGACAAAAAAACGGAAGAAGCAGAGCAATATAAGCAATGAATAACTTTAAATTGTTGATCGAAAAAGAAGATTGAAGAGAAGTTGAAGAACCTTTGCAAGGAAGAGGACAAAGAAAGACGAACTACTGATAATTATCACTTATTATATTATCTCTATATTATCACTTCAGTACGATCTGATAAATATGGTAACCATAATACCCGATTATTTATAATTTCAAATTGCTTATGGAATCAAACACGCGCATCAAGAAAGCCATTGATAACCACAATATGGCGGAAGTGGAACTGACACAAGCAATGCTTGAGAGACTGTCAACTATGCAAAAGCAACAGTTTTCGCAAAAACGAGCTGCCGATCATATTCAAGAAGCTGTAGAGAAAAAAAAAAAGGCGCGTCTTATAACCGTTTTCTTTCCGAGGAAACCAAACAAATAGCAAACGCACAGTAAAGTTGTCATTTTTTAATTTTGAACTATCTCAAAGTCACTCTTTGGTAACTTTCATTGTCTCTAAGTCACTATTTGGTCACTATTTTCGACATTTTGGTAACTATATAAAATCAGATAACCGCTACCAGCCCTGCGCTCGTTAAAAAGCCCAGTCGACACTAAAGAAGTCTAGACATTGTAAACGAATTACGCGTATCTGTCAAAATAAGCAATAAAGGTAGTAGGAATTAAATGGAAAATACTAATTTGTCTTCTCATTTCTAGTTTTCTAGTTCTCATCAGTAGTTTTTTATTCCCGGAAAATTTCAAGAAAATCCGATAATAGTTTTAATTTTGGTGAGTAAATATGTGTGTGCCATTTTTATCGGATACACCCTTTAGTACGTCCGATTAGAAAGCATCACACTCACTGCTTTGTTTCGAGATTCATTACAGCTTTTTTAAGTGATGCCATTATACCGTGGACAGCTTAGTCAGGAATACTATAGCTTATCCTTGTAGCAGACTCCTTTACCCAAAAATAATAATAATAATAAGAACAAGACAATCATAATGACGACAATGGCTATGTTAAAGTGTGAAAATGCTTACCAATGTCAGTACAGCTGGTGCGCTACCGTCAACGGAACACGCCTCCGAAGTGGCGATGCTGATGGTGCTGGGAAAAATCATAAATGCTTCATCCTTCCCCAAGCTCTCGGCTGATGATTGCTGATTCAGCGAGCTGCTTGCAACAGTAGCACTACAATCAGCGCTCAGTGCAGAATTACAACCTACAATTATGTGATCCCGCACTCGCGAAGGTGCCACCAGCGGAGTTTGAGACTGAGGAGGGCGCGCGCGATTTCTTGATGCTATTTAGACTTGGCAGATTTTGCGTTTGATTGCATTAATTCAACGTTGTGGATAATGGTTTGAAATGATATATTCATTACCACTGCTGTGATTGGTTGGTTGGATGGTCCATTTACCCTTCCATACCCTATACGCGATCGATGTCAAGATGAGTGTGAAATATAGGGTTGCAAGGGTTTTGGCTGGAAATGTTCAAAGCATTTCCAGCTACCCTACTATAAGTCGTCGTCGGCGAACGAGGAGTACGTATTTACGTTGGGCAATGCGTTTTTTTACCCTCAGGGGAATTGCGAAGGAGAATAAAGCGCATAATTTCGATGTCAGATCAAGCTCAAAGACTGCGCTCTTCCACACACACACACACACACACACACGGTACTCGGACTTGGGACATCGGTGCAGGTAGAGCAGACAGCGCACGGCGCAAACTTGATTAATTAGTGTTACAACGGAGTGATTATAAAAATTAATTAAATTAAGATAAAAAAAAATTCAAATAACGCGCATGTATTGCAACGGGGTTCGAAAAACCGCACACTTCGATCGGATCGGAAATTAATTTTTATCATTATTCTTGGAGCGGTTTTTTTTTCGCACACGCATCGTCATCCATACATATGCATTTGCGGTTACTGGGACATGGCCTGTCTGTAGATGGACGGACTGTTCTGCATCTCGTCGGTGACAAGTGTTGGCGTTGGCGGCGGCGGACAGTTTGACGCATTTTGTCGGTCTTAATTGCAGCCAGCAACGAAGTGTGGAAGTTACACAAATGGAAGGCGACTCGCAAAAAAGAAAAAATGGCTGATCAGCATTTGGGGTTCTGTCATCGCAATTGATTCACTTGATTGAATTGTCGAGTTGAAGGGTTTGAGAGCGGCATGCCTAGACCAATCAACCGTGGTCCACGTTATTTGGTTTTCAACGAGGTTTTTCGTCAATGGAATTGATGGCTCTAAAACGTCAATATTGTCTTCACATTGCATACAAACATAAATTTTGGAGGAAAGTTGGCAAACTTTCACTCGCAACCAATTATCTTGATCAGAAACTATAAATACAACCGTTGAGTATATTCTCTTAGGCCCATATCCGACACCTTCCCCCTATGTATTTGGAATGTTTCAAAGCAAAACCGTACGTTGGTCAGTGTGACCGCAGTTCAAATTCTGCAATATTGCTAACGTCCGCTTTGCGATTATGGCAATGTAATAAACCATTCTAGGAATAACGATGTCGATCCCGGTTCATTGTAGCGCCGTGACGTCATTGATTGATTGCTGAATACCGTATATGTTGAGACATATGTGCAACTGACATCATTGTTAAATCAATAAGAGAAGACGCCTGGACACAGTAATTGAAGTGCAACTACCGGTTGAATTGTGAGTCATTTTGGTTTATCAGTGACGTTCTCATAAGGTGTTTGGTGCATCAGTGACAATCTCACAATATCATACACACTACCAAAATCTCGTGTAAATTTCTGTCCCTGAGACCGACACATGCAAGCGTCCTTTAGCGCATAAGAATGTGTTGAAAGAGATGAGAAAATAAATTCAACCGAACACATCTTTTGTCGAAATGCGTATGTGTCAGTTTCAGGAGACGTAATTTCACACGAAATCTTTCTTTACGTCTCCCGAATATTACGTTCCCCGACTTTACGTTCCCCGACTATTTACAATCATGGATTAGATCTTGTGTAAAATTCATAATTTCTAAGTGTGTATAAGGGCAATGCCATTTTGTTCCAAACCTCGTATCAACGCTCGTAAATGCCAAAAAAAACTATTAATCACTGCCAACTTTTTTTAAGGTTTTTATTAACTTCTCAATGTTTTAGAAAGTTCGTAATCTCTAGAACTTTTGGAATCTTTATTGATTTGTGTGGTATGGTGTAAGAATAAGCTATAGTATCCCTGACTTGTAATAGTTGTCCACGATGTAATAGCATCACTTAGAAAAGCTGTAATGAATCTTGGAACAGAGCAGTGAGCGTGATGCTTTCTAATCGATCGTACTAAAGGGTGTATCCGATAAAAATGGCACACACATATTTACTCACCAACATCAAACCTATGATAAGATTTTCTTGAAATTTTCAGGAAATGTAAAACTTCTGAGTTATGGTTTAATATATTTGTTTTATTCAATTTCATCTAACATCCTGAACGCACGCACTTTCCTTTTCACTCCACCCATCAAATTTTGTACAACCCATTTTTTCCCAATGGTTTTATTGTTTTTACCCAGATTTTCTTCAAATCCAGCTCTGTTTTAAGAGTTTTGGGATGTTTGTGAAGTTCCTTCTTCAGAATTGGCCAGAAATTTTTCAATTGGGTGAAGTTCCGGTGAATTTGGGGGATATCTCTTAACACAAAATTGACATCGTTGGCTCGGTATTGAATCGTATAAAAGTAAAACACATGAGTAGCAACTCTTCTCATCTGACGTTTGTCGCTGACCCACCTTCTCTCGCAGTGACAGCTTTGCAGTCACGGAAGATCCCAGTGTAAATATACGGGACGGGCTAGCTGAGATCACGTTCTCAGTTATGCTTCAGTTATCTCTAACATCTATCATTCAATAGCGATGGTACTCCTTGAAACGCGGATGCGCTCTTCTAATCCACGAAGAACGTCGTGCGCCGCACAGAGATTGCTGCACTCTTGAAAATAAAGAATATTACGAGTAATGTAATCCTTGTTACAGTAAATAGCTTGAGACTTAAGCATAAATATAACTGAATTGTAAGCTTTATTTGATGTTTTATCAAACTCTATATTGAAACCCAAAATAATAAATACTGTTACACCCAATATCACGTTCCGAATGCTACATTGACAATAGCTTCTAGAATATATTTGGTAATCTCAAATATAAATCCGTCAAGCGTTGAAAATTAGCCGCTTTACTTGATACTGGGAGTTGAAAGCCATACATTTATATGATCGTTGTCTTTGGTGTTATAGTAACATCCGACATATTTGCAACGCAGTCGATTCCACGTTTCACGACAGATCACCAGATCACAGATCGCTCTCTTCCGTGATATAATACAAAAGGATTACTTCATGCTATATGAAATGCATAACAAATTCTTCAAACAAAACTTCGTAACGTAAAATGTAATGCTCGATAATTGAAGATGATAAGTCTAAGTAAGTACCACATTCAATTTTGTGAATTCACCCCTAATGCTCCTGAAAAATCATTTTACATGCAGCCGCTGGTTATCTTGATGCGAGTCGCCCAAACTGCAGAAAATGTTGTCCTTGCGGGGGAGTTGAAGCTTTCGCGGTAAAAAAAATATGCTCCGACCACTTCAAAATGTGTTGGGGAAGAAGATCATGGGTATGTATACGACAAGTGGGGGAAAATGTTTCTGTTTTCAAGAAAATTTTAATTTTAGACGATCGATTACAACTTGTGTACACACGGAAAATGTAACCGTGAATTCCACTGGGAATGTTTCATCCAATTTTGATGCAAATTCATACCAGTTTTGTTCAACTGATGATAGCGCGAAATACACTCCCACCAATACAATTCAAAGCGAGATCCAAGGTACATCGTCAATTTAAAACGGATTCCGTTGTGTTACGCAAGATTCGTCTCCCGATTACTACTCTCAATTGAAATTGGCCTTAAAATATATCCAAATCCTACAGCAAAACATAAAAAAACTCAAGAGGCAGTTATTTGTGACTCTGCAAACCAGCATACGTCGGCTAAAAGCATTCGAAAGGAAGAAAAAAAATCGGATGGAAAAAAAAGTTCAATCAAAATCTCAAAAAAGTGAATGAGTAAATTATATCTCATTTTTTCATTGAAACTGTTTCTATCTAGCCAGAAAAAAAGTAAGATCAATTTTCAAGATAGTTCGCTAGTTTTCTCTATAATGCGATTTGTTTTTTGTATTAAACCAATGAGGATCAATTTTTATTCAATTTTCAGTCAGCATTACTAAAACATGAGTAAGGTTCATTGGTCGTGCGTAAGGTGCGAGAAGTAAACAAACATGGCTGCCGTGATCAAATAGCAAGTGTCAACAACCCGAGAGATGGCAGTAGTGTTTCAACGTATTTTAATTTGAATCCTTACACAAGTTTTTTTTTGGTAAAATATATTCTAGTTTAGATGTTTGTCATCCAGGCTCGAACATTCTTTTCTCTATTACTGTGTTATTTTTTAAAAACAAACCGTTGGAACATTCTAGGTTTGACCAAACTAAAATTGACAACGTGTATCAAATCTTGAGGCACGCAGGTGGCGCCATTAACCTACGATTCACCAAAACTGGGAAAATCGAGCTTGACTCAATTTTTTTTCGGAAAATAATGATTTCTTCTATAGTTAAGATACATAACAACCCCTGTTGTGGATGGCTCCATTTACGTTAGATTTTATTGTGGTAACAATCACTCCTGTTGTCATCCTATTTTGGTGAACAATACTATTAATCGTAAATACTATAAATTCTATTGTATGGTTACAATGTATTCAATTGTAAATCTATGAGAATTTTTTATTCGGGTTAACTTGCATTACTAGTCAAGCGCACTAAGAAATCAGATGAAATCAACCTGATTTACACCTATCAGTTCAAGTGAGATTTTACGACATAAAAACAGGTTATGTTACGTGTTTTATTAGTTACTATACATAATTTAGAAGGTGGAACCGGATATTTAAAGAAGCACGCCAAATAAAAAAAAGAACGACTTTTATATTCATCTTGATAGTTGTTTTTATTAGCTCAACCCGCAGATAACAATTTCAGAATAAGAAAATAAATTTTAATATTTTGCATAAAATCACGAAATAATTTATACTTACCTTTCATAATTCTAGGGTTTTTTTTTCATTAGGGCGTATCTACAATTGAGAGATTCTCTCCGGGCTCGCTCTCTTTCCTTCTTTACAGCGCCATTATAAAACTTACGAGGCATTCTTTAGTACAGATCGAAACACAACAGTGCTGGCTAGCATGCTCTACAAATAGTAGAATGAAAAACGTAAAGGTGATTGGTTCATGAATGAAAGAGAAAGAGCCCGGAGAGAATCTCTCAATTGTAGATTCGCCCTAATGAAAAAAAACCCTAGAATTCTCAAATATCACTTGCTACACACTTAGAAAATTTAACAGTATTCGGTAATTTTTTACCGAACTTTCAACAGCTGAACAGTTCGGTAATCCGGTTTAACGGATCTCGGTAAAGTTTGACAAGTTCCGGTAATTTTTTTACCGTAATACTGTAAAATTTCACCGAAACCCGGTAAATCGGATTACCGAGCGTTCCCCGAATAAAAAAATCTCATAGATTTACAATTGAATGTATTGTAACCATACAATAGCATATATAGTATGTACAATTAATAGCATTGTTCATAACTATAAGATGACAATAGGAGCTATTTTTACCACAATAGAATCTTATGTAAACTGAGACATGGACAATAGAAAAGGGGGGTTGTTATGTATCTTAACTATAGAAAAAATCATTATTTTCCGAACAAATTTGAACCAATTACTATTAATTGTATTGTTTCACAATAGTTGAAAATCCAAGCATATGGAGTAAATTGTAGATCTATTGTAATGACAATATGCATTTTTCCTTAATCTGATTCATGAACAATAAGATTCATGGTTGGAAATAGATTTTAATGTTATTTTATATTATTGTATTGTAATTGTATGGTTATTTTTATCCGGGTCAGCTGTTGAAAGTTCGGTAAAAAATTACCGAATACTGTAAAATTTTCTATGTGTGTAGTGATGTCGTTTTCTGTTCCACTCACACAATTTAAAGTTTGTCTTATTTATTATTCATTCGAGATAACTGAGATCCCATATCGGATTTCGTCTCGAAAAAAAATGTTCGATTCGACTTCCGCAACGTGGCCCCCTGATTTCTTACCCCCTAAGTGTGTTACTGTGCTTCGGACCCAGTCCTCACGAAATCCGCCACATGGGCATAGCTGACGTTGACAGTTCACTCGCGAGGCGTTGTTTTTTTTCTGCATCGAATTTCAATCCGTCAACCGCTGGCTGCTGCGTGCTGTAACATTCTAGAAGAAATTACCTGATCAAAACGCAAAACGGCAAAATACTTGAACAAATTCGCAGTCATAATTGCGTGAAATACGTTTTGTTTTTAGTGATAGTGAAATAATATTCAACAGCAGGTTCCAAGTCAATCATGGTTGATTATAGTAGGTGGAAGGACATAGAGGTAAGTGCCGGAATATTTCGATTCGTGGCGTGCATTGTTGTGGTAATTGTTTTTTTTCTTCATCTGCTGTACCAGATCTCGGATGATGAAGATGATACTCATCCAAACATTGATACTCCGTCGCTGTTCCGATGGCGTCATCAGGCGCGTATCGAAAGGATGGAGGAACATAAGAGGGAAAAGGAAAAGCTCGATGAAAAGAAACGGATTACCGAGAAGAAGCTGAAAGATGTCAAAGACAAGCTCAAGAAAAGCGAGGGGAATTTGGACGAATTAAAGATTTCCTTGGAAGAGTTGGAGAAGGAGCAAGCTAAGATGCGACATGAAGAAGATGACTGGAAAAAGAAGGAAAAGCTGCAACCATGGAATGTGGATACGATCAGCAAAGAAGGTTTTCAGAAAACTGTAATCAACAAAAGTTCGATCAACAAGAAGCAAGAGCTAACGGAGGATCAGAAAGAACTTAATCTGAAGGAGTTTATCAAACAACACGAAAAGCAGCTGAAACAGTACGGTATGTTGAAGAAGTACGAGGATTCGAAGAAGTTCCTGCGCGACAATCATAAGCTGGTCTGCGAGGATACAGCCAACTATTTGGTGATCTGGTGTATCGAGTTGGAGATGCAGGACAAACATGAACTGATGGCCCACGTCGCTCATCAGTGCATCTGTATGCAGTACATATTGGACATTGCTAAGCAGGTGGGTATTGATTTGTTTCGTGAGTTTTGAAGAAGTGGGATAATTATCGATTGATTATCAATTTCAGTTGGACGTTGATCCGCGCGCGTGTTTGGAGTCATTCTTCCAGCGCATTCAGGTAGCGGAAGCCGAGTATAAAAACCAGTTCCTGGCGGAAATCGAATCCTTTAAGGAACGTATTCGGAAGCGTGCTCAGGAAAAGCTGCAGAAAGCTATCGAAGAGCAAGAGGAAGAAGAGCGAAAAGCTCGACTAGGACCGGGAGGGTTGGACCCGGTTGAGGTGTTTGAATCACTGCCGAAGGAACTGCAGACGTGTTTTGAGACAAGGGACATTGGTATGCTACAGGAAGCGATGACCAAACTGCCGGAGGAGGAAGCTCGTTATCACTTGAAACGTTGTATAGACTCCGGAATGTGGGTCCCCGATGGCAACAAGGGGGTGTTAGATCTTAAACCAGAAGACGAACCGGAAGGAGAAGCTGTCAAACTGGTGGAGGTGGAGACTGAAGAGAAAAAAGATGTTGAATAATGACCATTGTCACCTGCGTGTGAGATTTCAATGGTCTACACTTGTGTCATCTCAGACTATAACCACCCTACCCATTAGTTGGATATAGCTTTATTTGACGCCGTATCCAAAGTTGCAAACCTTCCGTAAACTAAAAACGCAATCGTCTTTTGTTTCTATGCAAAATATTAATGTAAACCTTTTTTATCTGTATTCTACGTAATAGTGTATAATAAAAAAAAACTCGTGTCATTAGTGAGGTGTTGTAAAATTTATTGATCCTTCGACTCAGCATTTGCAGGTTTACATAGTTGTCGAATTATCGTAAATTGATAAATTGTGGAAAAAAAAACTACATAAAACTTTGAAAAATCTTCAATTTCTTTAACTTGAAAAAATCACGTAACTTATCTGTATTCACAAACCCTCGTGTTACGTGTTTTTAGTAAAATTGACCCATTTTACAGGATTTTTTTTTAGGTAGGCAAAATATAACAGCGTGACGTCAATTAGAATGACAATGATTGAAACTCTGTTAGAAAACACAATTTTCCAATAAGTTGTTTCAAACACCGACCAAAGATCGCAGCAAGCCGTGCTTGGAAACTGACGTGTTTTGTTTTTGCTGCGTCCTCTTCGCGAAAAATAAAATCAAAAATATATTCTAAATTCAACCTAAACGAACAGTGAAATCATAAACTCTCCACGTATTTTGTGTAAGATGTAGTGAATATAATCGATTCCTTCCCAACATTTGTGATGGTCGGTAGCTTTTCCTCGTTTTTTTTTTGTTTTTTGTGCTTCGCCCCCGCACCCGGAGGAAGAGTTAATATCAGTTTAGTTGTGTTTGTTAGTGCTGTTAGTATTGTGCCACGCTGACATAAATGATTAAATTAGAGTATTTTTCCGCTTAGTCGCGAGTGACTTGATGATTATAAGCAGTTTAGAAGTCGATTTAGGATCGCCTCATAGCGGGGGATTTTGATTGTTGGTAGAGTGTGATGAGAGAATAAAGAAAATCAGTGCAATGTAGAAAATGGCCATTTGCTGGTCAGAAGCAAGGAACGAAGCTAACGCGCGTGAGTGGCTGGCATATAATTTCAGATGCACTCACCACGTGGTGTACAGATGGAGAGCTGTGAAGTTTTCTTACTTTCGTTGCACAATCATTGTGATTTTTCAATTTAAATTTCTTGAATCCTAGAGGGTTTTGAGCTGTTTAGTGGAATACTTGGTAACTATAAATTGAAGAAAAATTAGTAATCTCCATTTAATTCAACTACCTTGCTTATCTTCGACAGATAACGCGTATTTCGTCTACAATGTGCAGACTTCTTCAGTGTCTCGTACTAATAACTCGACTGGTTACTGGAGACTGGAGCAGTCGAGTTATTAGTACGAGACACTGAAGAAGTCTGCACATTGTAGACGAAATACGCGTATCTGTCGAAGATAAGCAAAGGTAGTTGGAATTAAATGGAGATTACTAATTTTTCTTCTAATTTATAGTTAAATTTCTTTTCTGAAGTGTTGTTTTACCTGTGATTTTCATTGTATTGCATTAGTGCGCGAAGTACTAAATGTATTCGGGCTGTTCCATTCGAAAAGGCTGATGTGAAAATATTTGCCGAATGGCGGAGTGCTACTTCTGTAGAGACATAAATGCATCCTTCAACATCTCAGGGAAGCCGTCCAAAGAAACACTGTTCATCAGCAACAATTTCTGGTGAGATCTATTTGATTATAACTAAATTTGAACGAAACTGCTAAAAACAATACAATCAGATTTGATTATGGAAGTGTATGCACAGGGCTTGATGTAAGTGGAAGTGACTTCGGAATGGACGTCAGTAACCAGGCATTGTGAAATGGGTTACTGGAACCCAACAGAGCTATCACCTTCCAACTCCCGGCCTAAAAACGTTTGTCGAGTCGACAAACGTTGGTTTAACTGCAAACATTTTTGATCCATTAAAACGCTGCCGGGCGGTGGACGTTGGATTGTATATATTTCTTTATTTGTTTATTTGAAGTAGACATCAACAGACCAAGTTTAGGTCCTAATGATGTTCAATAGAAAAAAAAATACAATAAGAAACGATTACATAACCTCTTAAGTGGAGTCAAGACACAAAAATAAATAAGTAAAAATAAAATACTTAAAGCTATACACTATCTTAACTATGTGCGTCAATTGTTCTAAAAACAGTAGAAAATCTCCGACGAAGTGCGTTCCGCGTCAGATGGACATCGAAGATGGACGCCACCCTATTGAAGGTTCGCTGCAACCCGTGAATAGCGCTATTCAACCTATAAGCCTAGTATGCAGCTGGCAAGTAAAGACCTGGAGCAATTATCACCATTTTTACCGAAGTAATTTCCAGCATGGGTGACATGTCAGTTTTCCTTGCGGAATAATCGAACAGAATATTATTCCGCAAGGAAAACTGACAGCCCCATTTAGATTACAAGGGCAGGCGTTACTAACGTTACGAAAACTTCCGTAGTTTGCCCTCCTTTCCAGCTGCATACTAGGTAAGTAATTCCAACAGTAAACACATTTCTTGACCATTACTTGTCCTATAGTAAAGCACACTACTTCTGAGCTGCATACTAGCCTATAGTTGGCGAAAAGGAAGCCTGAGCATAGAGTTGTGACGCATTGGCCTTGGTTGGACGTTGATTCTAATTTATTGAAGGATCCTTCCCCAGTCGATTCTTCCTTGTAGCACATCTGCAACAGTTAAAGCTCTACAGACATCTCTACGGACCCGCAGAGGCAACTGGCACCGACTTTCGTAGCTAGGAAGACGAAAAGGGTCGCTCCAAGGAAGTCTACGAAGTGCGAACCGAAGAAAACGGCGTTAAATAGATTCGATTCGCCCGGCGCCATTATCATACTCCAGTGTCGAACGAACGAGAGAATAATAGAGCGATTTTAGGCAGTGAATGTCGCTGAAGTTCTTCGCAACCTTGAATATAAAACCGAGTGTCCTTGAAGCTTTGTCAACAACATACCTAGGTCTTCAACGCACTGGGTTCGTTCGATGTTCGTACCGAGAAGATGCTAGTTGAACAGAATTGGTTGTTTCTGACGTGAGAAGGTTATCACTTAGCACTTGGCCGGGTTGACCACTAATCGATTTAGAGTACACCAATCAGCAAAGGCATCAACCCACGCTTGGAGGAAATGGCAATTGGCGGTTGCGGCAACAGGCGGGGCCCTCCGATTACATAGTGTACGTCGTTGAAGTATAAAAGAAATATCAACGGTCCCAGATGGCTACCCTGTGGTATCCCGGACGTGGCGCAGAAACTCTTTGAACGAAGGTCACCCAAGGCTCCTGTCAATTGACGCCCTGTGAGATATGATCGAAACCATCTTAAAAGATAACCACCGACTCCTAGTCTGTCAAGTTTAGCGATCGCGATATCATTATTCAACTTGTCGAAAGCTGCCGTTAAATCTGTGTAGATCACGTCCGTTTGGCATCGAGCGATCATACCATCAGTGATGTACGACGTAAGGCACAATAGGTTTGTAGTTGTGAAACGCCCTGGTGAAAATCCGTGCTGGTCGTCACTTAACAACTGCTTGCAATATGTAAAAAGTGAGTTTTTAACGACCAGTTCAAAAAGCTTCGATACAGCGCTTAACGATGTTATTCCTCGGTAGTTGCTCACGTCCAGCTTCCTTTTTTATATATCGGAAACATGTCCGCCATTTTCCAGCAATAAGGAAATGTACCGCTCTCGTTTTCATAAACACTAGCAAATTTTACCGAGAACAGATCGCAAATTTCCTGTTGAGTGCAAGCAGTTTCGCCATTATAGAACATGGATGAAGGTAAGCCTACTTCCTTACGTTGTTGATTAACATAGCTCCAAAAAGATTTCGGATGAGATTTGAGATGCCGTTGAACCCTACTCAGATAACGTTGAAAATGCGCACGACTGATCCGTTTATATTCGTAGTTGAGCCTGCTATAGTGGCGTTTAAGCGACATGGTGCCGGGTTTCGTGGATCTTTTAGGTGCCGCCTTTAATCTGTTTTAGCGACCGAAGACCGTTTGTCACCCAAGGGACCCGAGAGTCAGTCTGAACAATCTTTTTTGGGACGTGTCTGTCAATGAAATAAGCCAAGACGTGGGAAAAAGTTTGAGCAGCGATGTTAACGTCGGTCGAATCAATAATGCTCTGCCAATCCAAACTAGATAATACATCATCAATACTGCGATAGTCGGCTCTACAGAAGTCATATGACACAGTAGCAGGAGTGTCGACGAAGTCTCGAGCTACAACGTCCTTGACAGCAACTATTAGAGAAGGATGGTGAGGGATATCCTCAACTAGTGGCACGGGAGCTGTAGAGATGACTCATTCACCCCGTTATTAACTTGGGATAGAGTTGCGGTACTGTAGCTGTCCAGAAACTGAATAGCCCCTGCGTGGAAAGAGGAACGTCCATGGTCGGGACGGAGGAAGCCGCTGTGCGTTGGAGTCCATGCAATGCCCGCTAGGTTGAAGTCTCCCAAAACAATAATTTCATCATGGAGGGCAGCCGTATTCAAAATAGCAGAAACAGATCGGCAGTGCGCATCAATTAGGTCTAAATCTCGAGTTAGATCCGGAGGAATGTACACCGCTACAAAGGAATAGAACACGACCTCCAAGCTAAATTGCTAGCCAAAATTGTTCTACGGTGATCCAGGAATCGTCTTCAACTGCACTTGTTTTAAACCTGACACTAACTGCAACAAGAACACCACCGCCGGTCAATTTCCTACTGTTGTTTAAGTTCAGATCACAGCGGAAAACTTCGTAACCATCTCCAAAATCATAACTAGAAACAGTCCGAGAATCCAGCCATGTCTCGGTTTAGACTATAATGTCGTAGCAATGATCCATGAACGCTAACCGATAATTTCATTCCGCCATTCCGCGTTCATTCCGCCAAAATTCCGAATTCCAACATTCAAGGTTTGTAGCACTGGGAAAGGAAATACCATCAGAGCGTGAAGTGTCCGTTTGTTTACCATACTTGCCGTTACTTGGAATCTGGAAGACCCCGTCTCCCAACTCAACTGCAGGGCCGGGACGGCTGCTGGTCGCTGGCAGGTAGGGCTCGACTGCGTTGAGCGGAATAGGGGCTTCCTCAAGACTAGCGGCAATTGTGCGTCCCGGTATCCTGCTTGCAAACGTTGGTCGAAGCTGGCTAGAAGATGAACTGGAAACGACGAACGAATCAGGGATGGGGCATGAGGAAAGTGTGCGTCCCAGTGTAGAACAAGGTCGGTGAAGGCTATTTTCATTAGTATGATCACTTCGATCAGAAGCAATAGAAATTTTGAAATTGGTGTTGGAGTGTTCGAAACAGTTGGAGGCAGCGCTGGAACACGGAAGCAGATCAGGCACTAAATCGATTTGTATCTCGAATTTCTGCTATTCCAGTTAAAGTTAGGTGCAAAATAATGTGGATGAAAATCATCAAAGTTTTTTCGAAAACCAGAAAATCGGACGTGACAATTTGCAACAAACAAGAATTATTATATACGCCCAAAGATATGCAACGTTGGATGCATATTACCAAATCAGTTTTGTCTCATCTCCCATTCAACATGGCTATCTTTTACGAGGCAAAACACATCATTCCAGCACGACAATTCCGTTGAACTTTATTGGTCTCACATTAAATATTATAATCAATTTCAGAACAAAAAACTCGGTATAAAAAAAACAAAAAGTAATGCCTCCCTCACTTTACTTACCACCGCTGCCACCCCAGCTGAACAAACCCTTGACGAACCCGGACATTCCGGCACCCTGCTTAGCGGCGCCCTTCTGCTCGACCTTATCCTCCAGCGATGGGAATTCAACGAAGTTCAGGGCCAAATCGAAGAACAGCGGCTTGGCGGGAATCGGTTGCATTTCCGGCGTCAATTTGAAAACATTTGGATTCCGTGAGTTGAGGGAAGCATCCTCCTTGTACATGGAAAGCCGTTCGAACAAAGGTTTGGACGATTTTGTGGCTTTGCCATATAAAACAGACTCCTCAGAGGTGTCCTCTTCCAAAACACTATTAGCATGAGCGGAGAATTTGCATCCCTCGATCGTCTGGATGAGCTGCTTCAATTCGTTGCGCAAGTCAAAATCTTTGCTGATTGCCTTGGAGGCGATCGCTTCCGTCGCATATTTAGTTGATCGTTCATACATGGCCACGGCCTCACGCCATCTCTTCAAAGCTACCAGAGTAATGGCGATGTAGTAGCAACGGAATGACTTGAAGGTTAGAGTTATTGTTTCAATTTCCGACTGGTAGGCAGCATCGGATTCCATGCCAGCTAGTTGCTGCATCTCCGACATGTTCTGCAGTATGATTTCGTACAACCGTGACAAATCTTGCGGCTTTGTTTTCTTACCTTCAATCTGAGCCTTTTCCGGAATATTTGGATCATCCAGGCTCAACTTACCTTGAGCAACCATAAACAAATTCCTCTCCAAAGTCAGTTTCAATCTAGTATACGACAAATAAGTCAACAAGTACTGAGTTGCAGTCATGGTACCAGATTCGCTGCTGGAGCGCAACTTTGGGTCTTGCTTGATTTCATCCTTGATGGCCGAAATGGCATCCTTACAATCCAACAAGACATTCTCCAGCAATTCTATTTTCGCAGGATAACCTTTCGTCTTTTCAATGCTCTTCTCCAAATCCTGAATGCTCAACAAAAACATACGCACCTTCTCCGGGCGTACGGTAACTTTTCGGCCACGCCATTCCGTTGTTTGGAACGCTTCCATGCTCTCGGTTTTAGTCTGAGCGACCAAGGAGCTTAAATTGTCCAACATTCCTTGTCCTCGCATCTCAAGTAAATCATTCATCGAAGCGTTCTCTCCTATATTGTACGCACAGTAGCGCAAGCTTGGGGTCAACTCATCTACCTTAGCTTTGTAGACAACTTGCTCCTCTTCTGGGAGGGTCTGTGCCAAGTTCTCGTAAATAACCTGAGCCTTCTTCAGATTCTCCGCGGCACTTTTCCCAAGAGAAAGCTCAAAATGCAAAGAACCATGAATCCAAGCTGAGTAAGCCTCCGCTTCTAGCTTTGTCCTGGCATCGCAGTATTCCGAGTTACAGAGTTCCTGTAGTTGCAGTGCATAGATTGTTGCCTTTCTCAATTTTCCAACTAGATGAAACTTTTTCCGAAGTTCCGTGTTTGATTCTTGCCTTAGCTGCATAGCATAAGCCCAGGCACGTTCGGCCAACATCAACGGAATATGAATCAATCTCTCATCTGAATTCTCTTTCTCCAGATTAGCCAGCGTCACATCCCGCTTCTTGTAGTGTCTCTTATCGCCCTGGGGTAAGTTTAATGTCTTCCTCAGACGCTTGACTCGGCGGGAGCAGTACCCACGGTAGCGTTGAAAGTCACCGTGACGCAAACCATGCTGCTGCTGCAAATCCTTAATCACACGCAAAACTGGAACCATTCGAAATAAGTAACCACAATAATAAGACAAAAAATAAGAAAATCCAACCTACTTTCGATCGTGAATACTTTAGTAGGAGTGTCTTCCTCCTCGTCAGCTTCCATTTCCTTCGATGGGTCCTGATTTTCCTTATTGATTTCCGTCTTTTCAACCATTTTGATATCTGGATTGTTAGCTGAAAATGCAAATTTTCACTCGAGTGTTAACAATTTGGTTCTTTCTCTGCTGAACTCAACGCACCTGGGGGAAGAATCGCGGTTTGACAGATGACTGTCGTGTTGACAAAATTTGGAACTTGCTGAAAATGAACCGTACAGTGGTGTTGGTTAGAATTTTGATCTCACGAGCCTCATCGGCCAAGATTATATTGAAAACGGTACACCGTAAATTTTGTTTGATGTGACTACACGCAGAGAAATAGTCTGCAGTAGAAACTACCATTTCTATGGTTAAATGACGCGCAATCACCAATAGTTTTCAGCTGACTATAAATGGTTAGATTTTACCATGCCTGCGAATAGATCTACCATGATGCAGTTGATATCAATATGAGGTCTGTCAAATATACCACAATGTTGAGGTTTTATCATAAACGTACACGAAAAGAATTCTTCACATAATAATGGTAAAAATCAATAAGTAATTCTAGTAGATTTCATTTCCCGGATATATCACATTCAGGAAATTTTACAGTATTCCCGAGTAACATTTTACCGAACTTATCAATCCCAGCTGAATCAGTTCGGTAATCCATTCGGATTTCGGTAAAATTTGACATGTTCCGTAATTTTGTACCGGAATACTGTACAATTTCACCGAAATCCGGTAAATCGGATTACCGAACGTTCATATGCTGTTGAAAGTTCTAGTCATGGAAATTACCGGTATGAAAAACGTAAACATTATTCTGATTTGTGTACAAATAAGTTCCAACTGCTATAGACACATGAACAATATATGTGTTAAATGAATAATATGTGCGAGCACACATGAATTTTAGATGGAACCAAACAAACTATGTTTCCTGCATAGATTTCATTGTACAGAGCAGATTGCAAAAATCTATGTGTGCACACATAGAATCTATCAGTAAAATTTTCTGAGTGTAGTAAAATTGACTGAAATTTCATGATAGTTTAAAGATAGGCATAGTCGGGTTAAATGGTAGTTTTTACTACAAGCATTTTTTCTGTGTAGTAATTCTGAAGTAGTCATTTTCTGAAGTCATCATACACACCGAGAGAAATGAGTCTTGTTTGAAGACAACCAAAAACAAAAGTCGAAATGCAAACTCTGGTTCCGCTTGAGTTAAAGTTGATGTTTCCGTAAAAATATTCTCATAGATTTACAATTAAATGTATTGTAACCATACGATAGAATGAATCGTATGTAAAATTAACTATATTGTTCATGACGATAAGATGACAATAAAAGTTATCGTTTCCACAATAGAATCTAATGTTAATTGCGACATCGACAATAGAATCAGGGGTTGTTATGTATCTTAACGATAGAAAACATCGTTTTTCTCGAACAAATTTGAGTCAATTACTATTGATTTATTGTTTCACATTTGTTGAAAATTCTAGACATATAAGGTGAATAGTAAATCTATTGTAATGACAATATTTATTTATCATTCATCTGATACTATGAACAATAAGATTCATGGTCGGCAACAAATCTAAATGTTAACTTTATATTAATTTTATTGTAATTGTATGGTTATTTTTATCCGGGTTGATTTGCAACAAACTCGCGATTGTATAGTTGAAGCGAACCGCTTTCGAAAGTGAATTTCTTCTCAGATAATAACATTGTTTCAAATTTAATGTTAGTTGATTGGAACAACAAATTCTGTAAATCGGATTACCCGTTCAGCTGTTGAAAGTTCGGTAAAAAAATTCCGAATACTGTAAAATACTGTTCTAAGCGTGCAAGTGAATAAGTGACATAAGTGCAATAATATAATGCTTATGGTTGGCCATTTTACCATAAATTCAGGTTATTTCAGCCTACATAACCTGAATTTTTGGTAAAAATGGCCATACCCAAGTAACCATAAGCATTATATTATTGCACTTATTCAACCCAAAATCAACATCGGTAATGCGGGATCGCATCACTTTAACACTTACACTAACACTCAAGTAATAAAGCGTTAGATAAGCTTGAGAAAGAAGTGATGCATTTCGAATGCAATAATGCTACTTTAGCAATGTCTTATGGCATTCCAAAAGATATAGCTTTAGTTCGATCTTAGTGGGGCCCTTTTCAGCTTTAATCCAACTTCAATGATGCACTAAACGTAATGCATATGCCTTATATATGCATGCTATTATAACCTTGGGGAGTTTATTGTTGGGTACATACCAACCTTAAATATGATGGAAAACAAACTACATGATTAGTTCCCCTCATCGGATGTCAGCAAAATTGATATCTGTTCATGCGGGGACATTTCGCGAGTCCGGAGTGAAATAAGTGATTTAATGAGATTTTTATTTCACGATGATTGAAAGTTAATCATAGTTATATCACAAATCTTTGTACAGAAAAGTAATTCTATATTCTTCTTTTTAAGCGTATTTTTATTACTACATTTACAAGCTCCGTCTTGTGAACACCTTTCACTCTATCCGTCTAATTTCTGTGCCCTGATCTGGGCTCCGATCCCCGTTGCCGTATTCTTTTAGTTCTTTCACTTTAATCTTCTGTTTCGAATACTGTTTCTTCCTCTGGTGTCTCTTGGGATTTTTGGTCGCTTCGTAACCTTCAGCTTCCTGTTCTTTAAACTGTTTTCACGGGTGCCAAGAAAAAAATCGTTTTTGTATGGGACCTACTGGTCTTAGAGTTAGTCTATGCTAGTACTGACTGAGCCAAGAAAAAAAATTGTATTTGTTCGGGACCTACTGGTCGTAGAATAAGCCTATGGCTGGGGGTGCGACACACCTAAATTTAGATTCCTAAGTTGATCGAAAAATCCCACGCTTGCGAATCAATCTCTAAAAAATCTTGTTTCAGCTTGTGAATCTTAATCCATCAACTTTCATCGCGCTGCATATTTTTGCAGTAAATCTTTAAAATCTTCATCTAAATCTTCAAAATCTTCTTTCTGAGATAGAGTCGCGTCCCCTGGTCTATGGTTATATGTTATTGTTTATAAATAATTAAAATGCCGTATAACCAAGAGAGCATACAGTGATTTTTTTTTCTATTCTACTATGAGAACTAATCTGGAACTAAACGCACAGTTGTCTCCGTGCCCTATGAGTATTCTCGGAAGAGCATGTACTAGGTAATTTTATGTGTTTAACGGTAGGGTCAGCTAAATAAAAGGCGTAAATAAATAAATGGAACGAAAAATACGGGTGCTGTAGTACTAATTTTCACTAATTGGTTATATCAAACAATACCGCTGATTTCAATTATCGATTCGATATTCATTTCAAACAACGAGTTTGTTTCTTTTGCGCTAAATTTTGGTTGGAACAAGCGTTGAGTGTTGTTTTTAGTTCTTTCCAAGCATTCCGGTTTGCCAAAGTAAACCAGTAATGTGCTTGTGCTTTTTTAGTATTAAAGCATCGTTGGTTGATTCAACCTAGACAGATATGATTGTGTATGACATACTTTTTTCTCACGATGCCATTCTATGCATCTTAATGAACATCCTCGACAAGAATGCCTACTTTCTCCCGATCCCAAAAATTTGAATAGTTGTAAGCCATTTTATTATTCCACTGTGATAGAAAAATGGCATAAAAACAACGCTATCAGCAAAGTGAAAATATTGATTTGTGCTAGTTGACTGGTTTTACCTGAATAAAAAAAAGAGGTCTTGCAAGCAAAACTTGAATCCAGTATCATGGCAAGCTACGAGGCAAAAAATCAGCATATGTTTTGGAATAACACCACCTTTAACCTTTTTGACCAGCTCCAGAAGTTTTTCTCGGCTTCCATCGGCATTTCGTCCCAAATTCGTTTGATTACGGTTTTAAATTGGTTCATATTAGACGCCCCTATGGTTATTTACCTTCGCCAGCATGTATGACCGTATGAAATAATCCAAGGGATTCAGATCTGGTGAGCTGGGAGGCCATTCATTCTTGTCCAAAAAATCGGTCAAATGTTCTCGGCACCAGTCCTGAACGAGATTTGCAGTATGCGATGGCGTTCCGTCCTGCTGAAACACATAGTGATCATCTCCAAACACCTCTTGTACATATGGCTTGACAACTTTCTCCAAAACTTCCGTTTTATAATATACGGCATTCGCTTTAACGCCTTTTTCGATAAAAAAAACCAGTGGTAATTTGCCTCGCTTGCAAATTCCTCCCCAAACCATCACTGACGCAGCACTTTGAAACCGTGGAATATTCATATCACTCTCTGGAACAGTTCTCGAAGAGAGAGCCCACAATCTGTCGTTCTGGACATTGTGGGATTGTTGCAAGACGAATAACTTCTCGTGGGAAAAGATAAATTCTTCCCCACCGTGCCGCGACGAAAGCTGACTTGCTCTTTCGAGTCGTTTCTGCTTGGAAGGTTCCGAAACTCCGTGAACCTTACGTTTCTTGAAAGCTTGGAATCCGTGGTCATTTTGCAGTATATTGTGCATTGACGATCTCGAAACATTCAGATCTGCGGCAATTTTACGTACCGAGCGCTGTGATTTTCGTCTAATCCGTTCCCTGACCACTTTAACAACTCGTGCAGTCCTCACCGTACGAGTACGACCGGATCTCTTCCGGTCATCCAACCAGCAGGTGTCACGGTAACTTCGGGTGGTTCGGTACACAAAATCCTGCTTTACTTCGAGGTTTTTTTTTCAAATTTCTGAAAATAGCGCCCGGGCGCTCTTCTTTCAAAAACTTTTTTTTTTCTTTGGACTTGTCTTCTCGACTGGCTAGGACCACTGTTGATCTAACTCGCCACGGTTGCCTTGATGTTGATGTTTTTAGTTAAACTAGGGTGTGAATTAAGTGGTTTTCTTCGTTCATGTTGTCTTTACTTATATCCGAATTTTAGCTTCCTTTAGGAATTTCGTCACTTGTTTCAATTCTTCTTCATATTTTTCATCGTGTATTACTTCCAACGGCTTCATGTATTTGAGGACTTTAAAATTGCTTCTGATTACGTGGAATCGTGGACAGTCGTAAAGTAAATGTTTTATGTCTTTGACCTCTTCACATCACTCGCCTAGGTCGTCACTTTCCCAGTCCCAAGTGGCTAGTCTATTTTTTCGTTAGCATGTGTCCACTTCTCCGTTGACTTATCGTTCTGATTTCATCTGGATTTAGTTTAACGTCTTTGGACCATACTTTTCTTCCTGGATTGTCCGTTATGCCGGAATACCATCGTCCTTTAGACAGCGACTTTTCTTTAAAGTATCTTGTCCAGTCTTCCCATGTTTCTCGATTACTCACCAAAATAGCATCATCTAGGGTAATTCCATTGAAGAATGATTGCCTTTCTTTGCTTTTTTCGAAGGCTAGCTCCACCTTCTCATTCCCGTCGATTCCCATGTTGCTCGGAATCCATTGCACTTTAATTTTGATATGATCCAAAAACTTTTTTATCACCACAGCACGAAACTCCTTCATCGCTGGTAAAAGATAAACACCGAATGAAAACAATCGGACATAATCTAAAAGCGTTTGTATAAACAGAGTGCAATGCAAGAAAAAAGTGTATTATATTATTAAGTTATTATATATTGGACACGGTGTACATCTATATGTTAGCTATGTGTTGTACACTCCCGCTGCACTTTACTCAATTTTTGAGTACAATTGTATGCTATCTCTTTTTCTCTCACAGAAATGTTATTCAATTTTCGTAAAAAGTGGATCTACTCAAAAATTGAGTTGATCCACTTTTTAACGAAAATTGAGTAACATTTCCGTGAGAGAAAAAGAGATAGCATACAATTGTACTCAAAAATTGGAGTACAATGAAAACGTGGAGTGTATAAGTATTCATTCATGAGTAATTCATGTTAAGGGTTTAAAAAGCCATTTGCGCAAATACCGACCTTAAATGTCGATTTCTCTTTGAATCTTAAATCACTCTCGTGAAATGAAAGCAACATCTGGTAGAAGAAATGTTAGTTCGCACTCATATGAGAGCTGAAGGTATAGTAAGATTTTTTGTGATCCGTGAGAGATCTACGTTTAAAGTCATTGTTTACAATATCGGCTTTTAGGCCCTAATCATGAATTACTCGAGAATTATACAAATCTCTAAATAAAATCCCGGTAACTATTACCAGGATTTTTAGTGCGTACTACAAGGTTTGTTCTGAGTATTTGTTCATCTAAATAGCCGATAAGGCACTGCTTCAATCGATGCACTTTTTGCCCTTGTGTGCGTGATAGAAAATGTGCAATCAGAACTGTCATTCGCAGTACACAAACGTCAACTGAGTTGTCACTGTATTTTGCTTTGATCTTTTTCGCAGCGAAAACCTCGTCTGACACGCACGAACTTTCGTTTCTGTCTGAAATCCGTGAATTTCGACAGGTAGGTCGTTACTACTAATAATTGTAAATATTCTGCATTAAGCTATTATCAGCTTGAAATTGAAATCAGTTGAGATTTTGTAAGAATATCGTTCAAAAGGGTGGTAAACAATCAATCGTAGTTAGGGTTCATGAAGTGAGGTTATAACGATGTGTCCAGCTGGCTAAAGAGATTATTTTGCGTTTTTCCTTTCTCTTTCCCCGCAGAATGTCACGAAACCGAGCAGCTGAGGAGACTGACAAGCAGACTCGTATTGCCATTGTCAGCTCCGACAAGTGCAAACCGAAACGATGTCGTCAGGAGTGCAAAAAGTCTTGTCCGGTGGTCCGGATGGGAAAGCTTTGTATCGAGGTAGCAATGGACTCGAAAATTGCGTCTCTTTCGGAGGAACTGTGCATCGGTTGCGGTATTTGCGTAAAGGTAGGTCGTTCAATTATTGGTTTTGTCTGTAAATATTCAGTTGAATCTTTGTCGTTTTAGAAATGCCCATTTGAGGCAATTACGATCATCAACATCCCTAGTAATCTGGATAAACATACAACTCACCGTTACTCGAAGAACTCCTTCAAGCTGCATCGTTTGCCGATTCCACGTCCCGGAGAAGTGTTGGGATTGGTCGGTCAAAATGGTATCGGTAAGTCTACTGCGCTGAAAATTTTGGCCGGAAAGTTGAAGCCAAACCTGGGTCGTTATTCGGATCCTCCGGATTGGAGCGAGATTCTGGCTCACTTCCGTGGTAACGAATTGCAGAACTATTTCACGAAGATTCTGGAAGATAGTTTGCGTGCTCTGATCAAGCCTCAGTATGTGGACCAGATCCCGAAGGCGGTTAAAGGGACAGTAGCTGCATTATTGGACAAAAAGGATGAACGAAACAATCAAAAGGAAATCTGCGCTATGTTGGATTTGACTCACATTCGTGATCGTGAGATTCAAGCTTTGTCTGGAGGAGAATTACAACGTTTTGCCTGCGCAATGGTGTGCATTCAGGATGGAGACATATTCATGTTTGATGAGCCGTCTTCCTATCTAGACGTTAAGCAACGATTAAATTGTGCTTTAACGATTCGTTCGTTGATTCATCCAGATAAGTTCATCATCGTGGTTGAGCACGATCTGTCCGTTTTGGATTATCTGTCCGATTTCATTTGCTGTCTATATGGAGTTCCTGGATGTTACGGTGTTGTCACTATGCCTTTCTCTGTTCGCGAAGGCATAAACATTTTCTTGGATGGTTACGTCCACACCGAGAACATGCGTTTCCGTACAGAATCGTTGACCTTCAAGGTATCAGAATCAGCTTCGGAAGAGGAAATTAAGAGAACTTGCCACTACGTTTACCCGTCGATGAAGAAGAAGCTGGGTGGCTTCACGTTAACCGTGGACGACGGCCAGTTCAGCGATTCTGAAATCATTGTGCTTCTTGGAGAAAACGGTACCGGAAAAACTACCTTCATCCGTATGTTGGCTGGTAATCTAGAACCGGATGAAGAATCTGAAAAGCTGCCCTGTCTGAACATTTCTTACAAGCCCCAGAAGATCTCACCCAAGAGTCAAGGTACGGTACGTTGGTTGCTTCACGAAAAGATTCGCGATGCCTACGTACATCCGCAGTTTATCGCTGACGTGATGAAACCAATGAAGATTGAGGAGATTATGGACCAGGAGGTGCAAAATCTATCTGGAGGTGAATTGCAACGTGTAGCCCTTGTTCTGTGCTTGGGTAAACCAGCTGACGTCTATCTAATCGACGAACCTTCAGCTTACCTGGATTCCGAGCAACGTCTTATCGCGGCGAAGGTCATCAAGAGGTATGTTTCTAAACCTATATAGTAAGAAGCTTGTGCAGAGTTGATTCAAATTGGCTCGCTTCTATTTTTAGATACATCCTCCATGCCAAGAAGACCGGTTTCGTCGTGGAGCACGATTTTATCATGGCAACCTACCTGGCGGATCGGGTTATTGTATTCGAAGGAAAACCATCGGTCGATACTACTGCACATACACCTCAATCGTTGCTGAACGGAATGAATCGGTTCCTGGAACTGCTAGGTATAACATTCCGACGGGACCCGAACAATTTCAGGCCCAGAATCAACAAGACCAACTCGGTCAAGGTATGACTATCGGTTTGGCGAAGATGGGTGGAATCCAACTAACCGAATGTTTCTTCTTCTTGCAGGACTCGGAGCAGAAACGTGCCGGTCAATACTTCTTCTACGAAGAGCCTTAAAGCGGTTCAACTCTACAGTTATTAGTCTGATTTATATCCTGTTTCGCTTTACGTGGAAAGGAAATTGTATTCATTTATTACACAAGAAACAAATACTTCAAACAGCTATTGTGATTGTGTTTTTGACGAAGAAGTACTGATAGAAACAATGGAAGGTTCTTGAACTTGATAGAACGAGGATTAACTTTTTCTTTACAGAGCAATAACGTCGGTCCAAATTTGTGTCGTTTTATTTTTTTGTTTGTTTTAATTTTTTAGAACACGCGATACCTATAAATATTAAAAACAGGTTATTGAATGGATTTGGACATTGCCATGCAAAAATACACTAAGCAAAAAATGCGCAAAAGATCTTAATGAAATTCATAACAAAAAACGCCGCTACTTATTATTTGAACAATAAATCTGGTAAAAAGATAGCCGTTTGATTGGTGAATGATTGAGAGAAAAATTTCAACGTGTATTCCATATTAGATTTCATTTTTAATTGTATGAATATCCACGCGAATTATTGATCGCAGCAAGCCGTGCTTTGAAACTGACGTTCTTTGTTTTTGTTCCGTCGTTTTCGCGAAAAAAAATCAAACAATAATTCGGTATTTAACTTAAACTAACAATGAAATCATACAATCTCCGCGTCCTTTGCGTAGGAAATAGTGAATACAATCCATTTCCTCCCGAAATGTGTGATTGTCGGTAGTATTTTCCCGTTTTATTTTTTTGTTTTTGTGCTTCGCCCCCGCACCCGGAAGAAGAGTTACATCAGCTTAGTTTGGTTAATATAATACTACCACTATGTTGTGACACTCAGACATAAATTATTAAGTTAGAGTGCTTTGTCGCGAATGAATCGATGATTATTAGCAGGAGGAGGAGCCGAAAAAACCTGACGTCTAGGATCCCGGTGCTCGGTGGCAGTAAAATGAAGTGCAATTTTTACGCTGAAAAACGGCGAAAATTTTATTAAAAAGTTTGAAACAATAAAGTTACGATCGTTCGGTATCGATTGGTGATATTTTTCAGTCCGGTCGCAACGTAATAGCAGTGGAAAAAGTGTCCATTTTTGGGTCTGCTGTCTGGTCGTTCAAATTGAACGGCATGATAGCTGGCGATTGCTACGTTTGAGGAAGAGTATTGACGACGGATAATCTGAGCAGAAATAAAGGGCCAAAATCTAGAACTAGAAGAAGTTTAGAAGAAAATACTAAAACCGTGCTAAAGTGAATTTTGATTCGGTGTGCAGGCTTAGTTTGTAAATTAATCGGTGTAAGAAGCGTGTATTAGACGCAGATATCATGTTACTACCGGATGATATCTGACACGTCGGCGACGGCCGGCTTGATGTGGACGAGTGCCGACTACAGCAGCTGCGGGTCCAGCAGGACTTGGCCGAGATCTAGGACATCAAGGGGAGCTGGTTTGCAAAGCAATAAATAATTTATTTCTACAAAATTTTGAAGACAATATCAAATATCCTGTTTTGTTTTACCCTGGGCATTGGAAAAACCTTGTGGTAGTTTGAAAACTACCAGGTCCCAGGGCTTGGACTGAATCTTTACCCAAACGGGAAAGATGCAAACCAGTGTTTCCAGGGGTGATGTGGACCAGAAGTGCATTTGAACCCACTAGTAGTAGCATTTTCACTTTTAATTTGACAACTTTCCTTATTTTCATACAATATAGAATTTGTATAATTTCAATAATATTACTACCACTCGAAGAATCGTCTAGTTTTATTATAACTGAGTTTTAATATGGGTCTGCAATTTTCTGGAAAGCATCACCACACAGATTCTACATTTGGTCTGGCTGTTGTTGGCAGAGGAGCGAATACCTATGTTTGTATACTTCTAGAACGAAAAAAGAAATTATGCATGCTGATCCTTCATGCCAAGGCTTGGAGCCTGATGCAAATCCGAGTCTCATGGCGACGCAAAATGGACAGGCAGGCATCTTGGCCTATGGTTGGAACAAGACCAAGTAGCCGCCCAAGAAAGACCTACGTGGATGAAGCACATGCATGCGAGTATCATCTAAGACGGTATGTTCCCAACAAATCAAAAGTAATAACAACAGTGTGGGTAAGTAAATCAGTTAACATTTCCAAAACTACATACACATCATACATACAAACATAACTATATATTAAAAAACCGCCCACAAATACCCATGTCCAACAGAGCAGCTTATTCAATGGCATCTATATAAGGTCTGGCGCAGTAGCCTCAACAATATTAGTGAAATGAGCAATATACGCTCATGACACTAATACCACTGCACTCCTTGCGCACGCTACACAAAAGCTCGCAAAGTGCTACGTCATACTATTTATTTTGAGTCATTTGCTCCGTGATTGTTTATTGTATGCGCTATAAAACTTAATTTTTCAACCGATTCCAGCCTACCCATGATGGAAAATTGGCTCGATATCGTTACTGATTGTCAAGTAACAGCTTTTGAAAGTTTGTGCGGCAAAAATGCAATTACCTCATTTAAATTCACTATAAATGATCCATGTTGTCTGGAGGAAATGCTTCTGCTCAATAAATGGCATTTGTATCATGATTATTTCCACAATTCAGCATTCATAATAAACGTTTGAACCGATTTTTTTATCTGAACCTATGCCCGCCAATAGAAAGTTCAATAGTGTTACGTCATCACTCGTCGGCTCAGCAATGTTTACATTATTTTTGCTTCCAATACAAGCAAGCAGTGCGTTGCCCCACACCTTATATAGACGTCATTGCAGCTTATTTTCCCGATGAGTCTAACGTCAAATACTTTGTTCCATTTGGGAGCATAGAATAAGAGAGATAGCTATCACATTGTCACACCTGTTACTATATGAAATTGCGCAGATACCAAAAACTGCACTGACACGAATATCACTTCCAATGTAATGACACGGACAAAGTACAAGAACACGGACTTTAACAAATACCTGGACAACAAAACGCGTACACACTGACTGATACTGAATTCCAAAAATTTTCAAGAAGATTATTTGAGCTGATTTCGAAAGCCCGGTGTTTATTTGGTCACCATAGACTAATCCTTCCGGCATTATCACTTGAAAGTTTTCAAAAACCAACCCCGGTCATTACAATCCTATGGGGATAAAAAACAAAACAAAAAAAATAAAATAAAGGGCATTACACTGTTTGACAAATTGCCAGATAATAGAACGGCAAACACGAACCAAATGTGTGCCTGAGAAATATGTGGTCATATATATTAGGCGATCACAGGTTGGTCAAATATATTTGTCAAAATTTGTCAAATATTTGGCGTTTCGTCAAACAGTGTGCTCTTAGCTTTTGAAGTAGTCACGATTGAAAGTACTATAGTATCCATAGTATAGTTCATTCAATCATATTTTACTGAAGTTGATTAAATCAAGTTGCAATGTATGATAGTTACAATCATGCACATGGAATATCGAAAAATCAATGCAAGGGTATAGTTGATTTTAAGTGAAATGTTATTGATTGAATTATACTTTTTTCTATGCGTTTGGTCTCTTTTTGGGCTCTGTTAGATATATGGTTTCTGAAGTTCCTATTTTCAGAAACTCATTCGCAACTGCTGCCAGTTCTTAGAAGCATTCTGGAACCTATCACTTACAATATATTAATCGTAATCTCTGTTTTATTTCTGTTTTATTGTATTTTCTTTTTCGCTAGCTATGTGACGAACGAAACCCCATATGACGAGAGGCCAAGCAAATCAGGCAAATGTTCAACGATATACAACTTTTTACAGAAAAAAAACCTGCCCAAACCTTTTACCTTCCCATAATCCCTGAGCAGCCGGTTTACCACAAACCACACAGAACTTAATTGACCCCCATGGGTTAAAGATGCTGTGATGCTCACTCCCCTTCCCCTCCCTGATGTATTATGGACGATGTGAAATTTCGCATCGGTGACCTGGCCCTCGACCCCCTTGTACATCACAAAATGAAAATGAAATATCAAATATCCTGTTTTGTTTTATTTTGTCTATTTTGTTTTGTTTTGTTTTTGGTTATATTTGTCTCTTATCAGTCACATTGGAGCGGCCCATTGCTTTTGGCGGAAAGTGCTACGTACTTTCAGCGTATCGTTGACCAAAACGAACCCTGCTCTGCTGCAAATCTTTCCCCAACTATCCAACATTCTAGTGATTTTTCGAGGAAGTGCAGAGGATTTCTCGGCTTCCCTTTCCTTACTTGGCCAGTATTTGGCCAGCAGTTTTTACACATTGAAGATGTATGTTAGTCTCAAACATCATCTGTTGGTTCTTTGTGTAAATACAGCTGATCTGGCAATAACGGAATTGCATCCGTGGGCGGTCAATCATGCTCATGCTCATGCTTATGATTCTCCACGTGAATTATTCTCTCGGATTCTGCGTCGTAGTAAGGTGAGGTTAAAAAAATACAGACACAATTAAAAATTCACAATATTTTTACAGAGCTCGTCCATGACACAGATGTAAAAAAAAGATGAAGTTATTGCGATCATAGGAGCTCAGTAATTCGCGTCGCTATGCCATTGTTATTAGTTGTTAAGATACGAATAAATTTTCATCATTTTCGTTGATGAACTGATGAGCACAAGTCTAGCCTCTGGTATTGCGATGACGGCGGATGCTGTAAAATCAAAAATTCTGCAAGATGTGAAGATCGAGCGGGGCGTAACCAGTTGCAGCGATGCAGGGGCTTTGTACAGCAAGCACGGTTCTAGGAGATGCAAGTCAACGACAGTGAAACCACAGATCGACGAAAAGATCTGCTTCAACTGCAAGAAGCCGGATCATTTTGCGGCAAAGTGTCCGGAGAAGCAACAACAATCGAAGGCAAGCAAGCACAAGGGTTTGTGCTCCATTTTTGCGATGGGAAACGTAAGTACCAGTGAATGGTACTTTGATTCGAGTGCCACTTGTCACATGGCACGGCCGGATCAGAGATTTGTCGACGAAGTGAGGATGAACCACAACGTCGTAGCCGTAGCGAAGGGATCCGTTGAACTAGATAGCAACGAAGGACGAATCGATGTCAGTGGAGTACTGAAGATCCCAGATCTGGCCACCAACTTGTTAAACGTAAGTACCATCTGCCAGAAAGGAAAAACCGTTATTTTCACGAAGGACAAATGCGAAGTTTGGAACGAGGACGGAGAGCTGGTTGCCACCGGTGGTCTTTACAGAGTCAATCGGCCGGAGAAGTCATTTTTGGCAAGCGGCATAGAGCTCTGGCATTGTCGTTTGGGACATCTTCCTGAAGATGGTCTAAAAAACGGAAGCGAATCGCCAACGGAATCGATTTTAAAGATGGTTCGTTATCGATTTGTGTTGCTTGTCTGGATGGGAAACATCCGAGGCGTTCGTTACCACGTAGCGAATCGAGAGCTGAAGTATTGTAGGCGTTGGTGCATTCCGACATCTGCGGACCAGTAGAGGTTCCGTCGCTAGGTGGAAGCCGCTATTTTATGACATTCCTGGACGACGCAAGCAAGCGCCCCGTGGTCTACTTCTTGAAGAACAAAACCCATGCACTCGAGGCGTTCAAATCGTTCAAAGCCAAAGCGGAAAGACAAACGGGAAGGAAGCTTAGAATCTTGCGTTCAGACAACGTTCCTTCAGTGAAGCGGACGCTTTCGAGGATGCCTGTGCCGATATTGCGCTCCCACCGCAACTCACTAGACCAGCTGATGAAATGCAGCAAGGGTTAAGGCGCAGCGGTCGGGAGCGCCGTTGCACAGTGGCACAATTCTGAGAAAAGACGGTCAAAAACATTTTCACCCTTTGGTCATCATTTGATCGAGTAGGTGTCTTCAGATGATTGCTCAAAATGCTATTCCGCATCTTTTGAAAAAACACGCCTAACCTTTCATAAAGGCCTAACTACACTTTCAAATTCTAATTTTTTCCAGCTACGGGAGATAACGGGTTGTCGTCTTCTACAAAGTTGTAGAGCAGGTAATTTTAAGAAAAAATGCTGAAGACTTTAAGTTTCTAGAGCCTAACGTTAGAGAGATATAAATGGTTTTCTTTCATCATTACCTTAAAACTGTTTTTTGAGATAATTAGTTTGTTCGAATTGAACGATTTCAATATGTTCTAAGAAATTGTAGAAATTATTAAAATAAACATTTTTGATGAAGACAACAATGCTTTCTGATGACCACATTTTGATATATGGTGATTGAAGTGTTTTCAGCTTTGGATACTGAAGGTTACCCAGAAAAATCTTTGTACCAGTTTTAAGGTAGTGCTGAAAGAAAACCGTTTATATCTCTTTAACGTTAGGCTTTAGAAACTTGGTGTCTTCAGCAACTTTTCTTAAAACTACCTGTTCTACAACTTTGTCGAAGATGACAACCCGTTATCTCGGTGCTGGAAAAAGTTAGAATTCGAAAGTGTAGTTAAACCCTTATGAAAGGTTAGGCGTGTTTTTTCAAAAGATGCGGAATAATATTTTGAGCAACTCTTCTCATGACACCTAGTCGAAAAAATGATGACAAAAGGGTGTAAATGTTTTTGACCGTTTTTTTTCAGAATTGTGCCACTGTGCGTTGTCCAGGCAAGTACAGTGAATATATTAGTTACGGTTCCTTTTCTGGTTGTGTCCATTCCCTTCAGCTACCTTCCAACACGTTGAGCGATGATGGCTCGATGGATGAACCGATAAGCTACGATGAGGTACGGCAACGGCCCGATCGAGATCATTGGTTAGCGGCGATGCGAGAGGAAATTGCTGCTCTTAGCGAGAACAGCACTTGGGTGCTCGATGATCTACCCGAAGGGCGGAAAGCAATCTGGAACAAGTGGGTATTCCGAACGAAGAAAGGTGCTGACGGAAAGCCTCCAGAGGTACAAGGCCTCGTCTCGAGGTGAAGGGCTGCTCTCAACAAACCTACATCGAAGACATCATTCATCAATTCGGTATGGCCGATGCCCACCCAGTTGCTAACACCAGCAGATCCCTAGCATCAAGTTGATAAATCGATGGCACCGAAGACGAAATCTGAAACAGAAGAAATGAAATCAGTTCCATATAAAGCGGCAATCGGGTGTTTGTCGTTTGCAGCTCAAGTCACCCGACCGGATATAACATTTGCCGTAAATGTTGTGAGCCAGTACAGTGTCAATCCTAGCCGTCCTCATTGGGAAGCGGTGAAGAGGATAATCCGGTACCTAAAAGGCACAATCACCAAGAAGTTGGAATATTCGGCAAACGATCCAGCGGAAATAGTTGGATACAGCGATGTCAATTGGGGAGGAGATACGGACGACCGGTTACGTGTTCTTGATGCAGGGAGGAGCTATCTCATGGCACGTGAAGAAGCAGCCTACCGTAGCTCTCTCGACCTGCGAAGCGGAGTACATGGCTATGTCTCGTACTATTCAGGAAGCTATGTGGTGGAGCAACCTAGAATCGGAGTTTTCGGAAGCCAGACCGATTTCCGCTCGTTGCGATAATCAATCGGCAATCAGCATCGCAAATAACGGATCCTACAACCCTCGGACCAAACACGTCAGCATACGGTACCATTTCGTGCATGATAGTCTGCAGGACGGTGTCGTGAAGCTGAGCTATACATCCACAACGGAACAACCAGCCGATGGGTTCACCAAGCCAATGACCGTTCAGAAGCATCAGAAGTTTCGGAAGCTAATAGGCGTCGCGGATTTGGGAGGAGTATTGCGATCATAGAGCTCAGTAATTCAGCGTCGCTATGCCATTGTTATTAGTTGTTAAGATACGAATAAAGTTTTCATTCCATTAGTAACGTTTAACCAAGCTAGACCATTAACTTATTTGCTCTGCAATAGAAGTATTTCGATGAAGCGTTCCTGATTATGTTTTTATTGCGTAAAGTGCGCTAATTAAGTTATAATGTTTTGAAATTGGGAATATCTTCCTTACATCATGGGGTCCCAGTAGTGAACAGAAATTTCTGCTAAAACCACAGATGTGAAGAGTAAATATCGATAGGTCCATTAGCGTTCGGCAGGCTGTGAAATCGAATAAAAGCAGTTGGAAATTGAGTGTAGGGCTTTTTTTTAAGCAGTATTTCGAAGCAAAAACACACTTTTGACACATGCGGTGTAGGTCAAGGCAAGAATGGATCCGCCACCTTGACTTCAATTTCAAAGCCTGCCGAACGCGATACTTGATCAAAGTTTACGCTCCATACAAAATTTCAAAAAAATGTGTGGAGAAATGTCTACGAGGGGAGAGGGAGCATCTCCTATGCATCAAACCGAGCAACTCCTATGTGAATCACTGTGTGCTGACCGAACTTATTAAAAATCAACCAAACCAGTAGCTAGTAAAATAGGAAAGAGGAAAACGACATAGATTCTCTCGCAGCTCAATTGATTGCGAACTCGAACCGCAGTGACCCGTTAAAGTTTCTATGGGAATTACTTTGGGACAACTAAACTTTTGTTTAGTTAGCTTACGGAGAGTACTCTGAGAATAATTCCATGGTCGTACCGACAATTAAATCATGGAAATGGTCGAACTCACCACGTTCCGAACCGTATTCTTGACTGGCCATGGTAACAAGACCTATTCCAAAAATATAGTAAGTGCTGAATTTTCAATGGTCATTTTGACCATGTTTATAGTAGGTTCAAAATCACTATACTCCATAGTCATCCTTACTCACAATAATTGTAAAATTTACTATCAAACTTTACCCTGTGAAAAAAGTGTCTTGTGGGACATGGAGGAGGGGGATTGCGCATTACTGATGGTAATAACCAACAATTTATTGGTTACTAACGAAACGAGTGACGGTTTGTCTCGAACCATACTCCCGGTTTGGATTTGTAAAAGACCAGTTGACTGTAACCAGTGACAAATATTTGCCCATTTTATAACTTTCACGCGTTGCACAATAGCAGCTTTTTTGCAACATTCTGTTACAAAAGTTGCAGTTGGAAATTATCACCTAGACGAATATCCGGTGCAATCCGGACTGAACAGTTGAGGGATGTGTAATTATCATTACTAATTCAAATATAAACAATCTTCGCTCGCTTGGCGCTCCTAAACCAGCTATCTCTGATAGTAACGTCAAAAGCATTAGTTTGTAGTAAAAACAACAATGCATTGGTTTATTTTTCATAACACATTTAACCGACAATTCTTCCGCATGAGATTGCTATCAACAGTTAGCGATCATCTGCAAGTATAAGTAAGCGTCCATTCGTTCCTGTTTTGTAGTTGAAAATTTCTCATTAACCTATATGTATAACTAAACCTTTCGCTATATACTAAATGAAACCTATTCTTACGTAATACAGATTGCACTGCTACATTACTGATATAATTGGAAACATGATAGGTAAAAGTTTATTGCGCAAATGTGTTCGGTTGATCTTAATACTAGTTCTACTCGTTAAACTTTTTAAGATAAATATATCCATTTAGTCTCATTACAACATTTGGTTAGAATTTCAAAGCTATTATGATTGGCTTTGCCATGTGTTTTGACTATAGTGATACTAATCTTTCATTTGACTAGCTAGTTAGTGTACTGTTATTTGGGCGATGAGTTGAAGCACTGCTATGAATTTATATACATTTGAATTAAAACGTTTAAACCTGACTTCTAATCAAAACATTGGAATGGCATTCGAGAGTGGCTATTTGAACTATTAATACTAAATTAAATCTTCCCATCTGCGTCCACCAGCTTTAGATATTGTCCAGAAAACCCTTTCGGTAGAACTCCAAGACGGTGTCCCTCATGCGGGTGTGATAATCGGGTGAAAGCATTTGGGCGATGGTCTTTTCGTGGTTCTTGGTCTTAAAATCGTTCATGGTGACCGTATCCAAGTCGGGAATGTGATCCGGATGGAAAGTGACGGCTGGCAGAAGCCACATGGCAATGCCCAGGCCGTACATTATCCGACTGTCGTACTCGGCTCGAATGTTCTCGTAACTGAAGGTGGCCTCCAGTGCTGGCAGTACAAAGCTTTTGCTAGCGAGGTACACACGATCGTAAAGCGGGAAATCAAGGATTTCTGGTAGTTCCGAACGAGTTTATCGGTGTAGATGGTTCGATTTCGGCACCAGTGCTGGTGTTACAGAAGATGCAGTACATCGATTACCGGAGAGGTGTACCGTATGGTTTGCAGATCGATTAGTTTGACCTGATCGTGAGATTTGTTGAACATAAGATTGTTCACCCAGGTATCACCGTGGCACAAGACTTTCCATGGTTCATGGCTGTTACGCACAGCATTGGACATGATTTGATACAGCCGACCGCTAAGCCTTTCTATGGCCTTAATGGGAGCATCCAGGTGGCCGTTTTTGTTGCTGTAATGAAGACTGTCCAATGTGCCTCGAAGGGAAGTTTCCAACGAATGGGTATAGAACTCTGCCGCAGCGTCGTTGTAGACGATTTCCTTGACCTTTTCCTTCATGGCGTGAAACTGAGCCGGTTTGATTAGTTTCATCGCTAGCGAGACGGCGTGGAAGTTGGCTAGCTCCTGGAAAAGAAAGAGAAAGTCTCGATTATGTTCGATTCGAAGAAAGCAATGAAATGCTGAATGACACAAGGAATCAGTATCCATTTAGCGAACAGATAATAAAAAAACCACTGTACCTACCTCCAGAACCGTTCGACACTGCCGGTAGCTCAGATTCTTCCTTCTGTCTACCATGTGGAATCCGCTGCGCCTCAGATCCTCCAGTACAATCAGGTCTCCTTCGCCATCCATGCCGGCATAGTGACACACCGGGAAGGGCAATCGATCGGACGAAAAGCGCCTCATAATCGGCACCAGCTGACTGTAGGCGTTGATTTCATTAACAAATGCCTCATCAGCTCGAAACAGCTTTCGCCGTTGGAGACTTGTAATTTGCCGCTTGAAGATTAACGAGATGTAGAAAACTGTTGGATTTGAGAAATAGGAAATGTTTAGAATGGGAATTTGTATACAGCGTATAATATAGGAAGTAAACTTAAGGCAACTTGAGTTCAATCATCAATACAGGTATCGGATGCATAATTCTTCGGCATGTTTGGCATATTTTGAGTAGCTGAGTATAAACTTTTGATTTGCAGGAAGTGAGAATACCCCGTTAATTATAACTTCGCCACGGTCATCACATATTAATGGTATACAGTCGGGTTTCCTATAGTACGGTGAGTGTTACTAGATATACATTCATCGGTAACAAAACTTTCTCATTTTCTCACAAACATTTCATGAAACACTTTGTACAAAAACATGTAAAATTGATATACTTTCGAAATGTTAATTCAGCTTTTATTCTGTGTTAAAGTCCATTTCAGCTAGTATTTAGCCGCTTCTTTTTAATTACTGTTGCGCATCTAGTTGTCATAGCGAGAAACTAATGACAGCGTTTTGATTCAAAAGGATTTTTATTGGTGAAAATTTCTATTGAGCAGAGATAATTAGTCAAATTGAAAGGTCAAGTTTAAATTCATGTGAAAACGATAATTTAATCATGGAACGATGTTCACACTTCAATGTCTCGAATGGTTATAGTAAAAATGGCATACTGTTGCGCGTTTCTGCATCCACGCATCACATGACTGATTCCACGCCAAATCGGTCGGTCACCAAACTCAACTATCTTCGATTTTGATGAAACTTGGTACACGTCTTCGGTATGTTGCAAAAAAAATCCACTGATGTTAAGATTATTTGGATTCAGAGTAACTTTGAGATGGGTGTATGTTTTTTCCAACATTTTACTTGAAAAATCGTAGTTCAAAAACCATTACATTTAGAGAAAAACTTTATATGGGGGAGTTGTAGAGAACTAAAAAGGCTTTGTAAAAAAATGTACACTGAAAAAAAATTTTTTTCATAAAGAAAAATTGAAAATAAATACTAAAAATCAAAATATAAAAAAAACATATTTTTAATATTTTTCAAATTTGTTTTTGGAAATTTGAGAAAAAAGACACGTTTTGAAAAACTCTAGGATGGACGCTCTTATAATAAAAAAGTTTTCCGAAGAGCGAACTTTGGTGCATATTTCAAATTTTGGTTATTCATTATTATAAATGAAAATTAATTATACAATATGATTTTGGAGATCATTAAAAACAATAATGATTATAATGATAAATCACCTGAACGCAACCGTTTTCGAGATTTTTCGGATTTTATTTCAATAGAATGAAAAAACCTCAGAAAATTCGCTCTTTTCTTAAGTTAATCGAGATTTCCACCAGAAATGATAAATTTTCCAAGATCTTCATATTAAAACGTTCACATTACTTCTAATGTCCTCTTTTCTTTTGATATCAGAATGATAAGAAGACTCATTTGAAAAGAACAAGATAAATAGCACTATTGTTTTAATATTGCAATCAATATATTTATAATTGTTTTATGGCTGTATCGGTCAGGCCGCTCAGAGAATGAAGGGAGCGAATTTGCTAAAGCGATGAAAGTAACAGCGAGATAGATGTCGCAGGGGCGACAAGTGTGAAATGGACAGATGATGAAATTATGCGGAGGGTCATATAGAAGAAGCATATTAATCGAACTGCTGACTATTTTGCCAAGCTCCAACGATGTTAGAGGTCGGGTGTAGTGTGTGAAAACTACACTCCGAACAGTTCGGTGATGTAGCGATGAAAGTAACACATATTGTTTAAGGTAGGTAGACAAATAGCAGCTATAACGTATGTCAGGTATATCTTCTCATAAAAAACAGCTAATGTACGCTGCCTGTAAACTACCAGAGATGTTTTATACCTGCATTTCCAAAGGTACCACAGCCAATATATATGCTCATACATAGTCGCATTCATCAGTAAATCTATCTGAGTGAACTGAAAATGGAGTTTAACATGAAGAAGTGTTGTATGCCGTTTCCCACTAAACGGTGCTCAAAAAACCTTCGTAAATTAACCGAACAAAATGTCAAAAAACTCAAGTTTATGGGCAAAACACATTTGTCACTTCTTTGATGATTTGTGATAATTGTCGTTTGCATTTAAATAGAACGGAACAATCCCATGCTGCAATTTCGGAGCCTAGTGAGAAACCATCAATTACTAACATTATGGATCCACAACCATCTACATCACGGCAAGTAGACTTGTATGGTCTCGAGGAAACGCCATCGGCAATATCATTAATGTCAGTGCCATCTGATAGCAGTGTGCAAGATTATTCAAGGCGCCATAATATTGAGCTATTTAACAAGGGCGTAGCTGGAATCAACGTTTCACTAATATCAGCTAAAAAGTTCCTGAACGTAAATTATGCCCGCAAAAGTTCAAAGATGTTTCAAACGGCATTCGGACACACATATTTGGGGATCAAGCGGAGGAGGATGACCTGGAACAATTGAAAGTGAAAGCAGCCGAATATGACGAAATAATCGCGCAGCTAAAGGACCGGTATGCTGATCCAGAAACTTGAGGGACGATCAAGTAAGGATACTTTCGGTTTATCACAATCTTGGACAAATCAAAGAGTAATGGCAGAATTTGGAATAACAAACAAGTACATCGTATCACAAGCTAAATTCTTGCAAAGCACGAAGGTGTTTTAGCTGCCCCTAACGAAAGCTGGGACACGGTCTGAACCGGAAATAAAAAACCAAATTTTGCAATTTTACGACAGTGATGAGATTACATGAGCAACCCTGGTATGAACGACTTCGTTTCAGTGAGGAGTGAAGGTAAGAGGGTTCATATTCAAAAGCGCCTTTTAGTTTGTTCATTAAGAGAAGCTTTCATTAAATTTCAAGAGATGCATCAAAATGCTGTTAGGTTTAGCTCTTTTGCAGCACTAAGACCAAAGCATTGCAAATTACTGGCAGCACAGGTTCTCATAACATTTGTGTTTGCACCATTCATGAGAACATTAACTGATGCTTCGTGGTCTTAGAAAATATTCATTCGAGAATGATTATAAATTGTGTTTTGAAGAAATATTATGTAGCTCATCAGCTAGAACTAAAAAATGTTACCTCCGTGAATGCGAACGATGTCCAGAGCTTTTCAGATTTTGAGAGTAGTTTAACAGACAAATTAGAAAAACGTGGTTTAGTTGAAATATCTCTTTGAGCAATGGATTTCAACTGATAGATGTAGTTTAGAGACACTGTTAAACCAATTGATGAATTTATTGCTTATTTTGTAGAAAAGTTGGAACAATTAGTATCCACGATTTTGTCAAATCTCAGTAGTCTAGTTTCTTGAGAGATTATAAAAGTTGTCTTAAAGACGGCGAGTAATAATAATTTGTGATTTTTCGAAATATTCATTTGTTTTTCAAGATGCTGTTCAAAGTAGTTATTGGAGTAATGAGCAAGCCACTATTCACCCTTTTGTCATTTAGTACACGGAATCTGGAATACTTAAAAATATCAGTTTCATTGTTATCTCAGAAGTGTTGAAACATGATACGATTACGGTGCAGGTGTTTATTCAAAACTAATAAGCTTTTGCAAACAAAAATTAAAGTAAAGAAAGCTACGTTTATGTCTGACGGGGCAGCATCCCAATATAAAAATAGGAAGAACTTTGCAAGCCTTTGTAAGTTTAAAAGAAATACAATATTGATGCTGAGATAGCATTTTTTGCAACATCCACGGTAAGGGACCTTGCGATGCAATTGGTGGTACATTAAAACGAATGGCAAGATATGCAAGCCTTGCTGTACAACATGAACACCCTATAAAAAGTGCATTAGAGTTATTCGAATGGGCGAACCAAAAAAGTGATGATTGTTTAACAAAATGTCGTTTTGTTATGTATCACATGAAGAGTATGAACAGAGTAGCAGAATGGAATGAAATTTACCGACAGACTAAAACGATTGCAGGTACACAAAAGTACCACTCATTCGTTCCAATTTCAGAAACGAAGTTTTTGTAAAACTGTTTTCGAATGACTGAAGAAGGCAGGATTCATAATATATATAAAAGCAATCAATAGTTTATATAATGTTTATGTAATATTATCAATGACCGAGACTAATAAATGGTATATATAAATATAAATCCAACCATAATTCATTATTTTTGTCTTATAACTTTAAGTGAAGCTTTTTCAATCGACGATGCTGTTAAGTAGAAGTAGAAGCACATACATGTGTTTTAAAGAGCTAAAACACAAGAGAAACAATCGTTAGCTATTGTTGTTTTAATATCACGAGTAATTTATGAAAAGGACGTATTTTGAGGTTTTGAAATTTTATTGAAAGAAAATCAGAAATATCTTGAAAACGGTTGCGTTTTACGTGGTTTATCATTATTATCATTATTGTTTGTAATGATCTCCAAAACCATATTGAAACATCAAAATTTATTTATAAGAATGAATAACCAAAATTTGAAATATACACCAAAGTTCGCTATTTGAAAACTTTTTATTATAAGAGCGATCCATCCTAGAGTTTTTTTAAAACGTGTCTTTTTTCCTCAATTTCCATACAACAAATTAAAAAATATTAAAAATATGTTTTTTTAGATATTTTATTTTTAGTAATTATTTTTGATTTTTCTTGATGAAAAAAATTTTTTTCTGTGTATATTTTTTAAGAAAGGCTTTTTAGTTCCCTACAATTTCCTATATAAAGTTTTCTCTAAATGTAATGGTTTTTGAACTACGATTTTTCAAGTAAAATGTTGAAAAAACACATACCTATCTCAAAAGTTACTCTTGAACCCAAATTATCTTAACACCAGTGGAATTTTTTTTCCAACGTACCGAACTCATGTGCCAAGTTTCATCCAAATCAATGATGATCGGGTATGATTTTTTGGGATTTCCGACGCCATTCTGGATGGAATCCTCAGATGTGGCGAAGTTGGTAGCAATCGCTAGATGGATGGTGGTAGCATTATGGCACAGTAGTTGCACTCACAACACTCCTCCTCAACGTTTAGTGCCATCCTTTGTCGACAGTCCCAGCATTCCTGAAAACTTCCGTTGCTTCGCTAACTAAGCATAGACTAACTCTAAGATCAGTAGGTCCCGAACAAATACGACCAAGGGGTTCTACAACAGTGAACCAATTTCAAATCGCTAGTTGCATATTGATTGTTGCTATAAGTCCTGACACACACTGCTGCTAGATGAAATGCTCCTTGGTCTCAATGTGTTTCGAACGATGATTGGTCCGATCGGAGTTCACAAATAGGATGCAGCTCTGACTATTTTCCTTCATTTGTACGGGTCCTTCCACGCGTTTGCCCATGTCGTCCATCAGTCGTCGAAGCCAGACTAATTCTTGGGTAGCCTCGCTCAAAGCGACATACTCCGACTCCATAGAGGACAACGTGACATTAGCCTGTTTACGACTGGCCCATGACACAGATCCACCTGCGTAGCAGAACACGTATCCGGTTGTTGACTTGCTCGATTTTGCGTCGCCGGCCCAGTCGGCATCAGAATAACCGATCAAGCCACCGTCAGATCCGTTGTACACCAACCGCCAATGCTTAGTCACCTTCAAGTAGGGAACGACTCGCTTAGCTGCCACCCAGCATGCTTCAGTAGGGGCACTAATATTACGACCAAGTATCCCCGTACTAACAGCAATATCGGGTCGCGCACACACTTATAGGTACAGAAGACCACCAACAAGACTTCTATACTGCGTGTGGTCACCGAAACTTTCACTTGTGTCCTGCACTTTCAAAAAACCTTCGTCCATCGGCGTTTTTGCAACTTTTGCATCACTCAAACCAGACCTGCGAATCAGTTGATCAATATAGCCCTCCAGGCTCAGACTATAGTCACCGTTTTCGCGTTTGATTTCGAGTCCCAAAAAGTAACTCACTTGTCCGAGATCGGTCATATCGAAATGACCAGTTAATGCTTGGTACACAGAGTCAATGATAACTTCGCACCTGACCATCATATCGTCCACATACACTAAGATGTACACTTTCTTCTCTTTCACGTTTTTCGTGTACAAGCACTGATCAGCACCACTTTGCTGGAAACCCATCTTCACCAACACACTGTGCAGCTTTTGGCTCCAACCTAGGACAGGACCTGCCAGCTGTTAGTGCAAAAACAAGACCATTTACCTGTCAAAAAAGACCGTTTTTCATTGGTCGCTTTGACAACCGCCTCTACCGCCTCCGTCGGGTTATGTTACAAGCAGGCAGTTTGTTGTTGGTTTGGCGGTGTTGCTAGTAGTCACTGTTTTTTCACTTTTTTCGTTTGTGACAACTCACACCAAATTTTTATTGCTGGAAAACAGCAAAGTTTTGCTGATTTTTTTGTGCTGTAATTTCAGCAATACATACAGCAAAACCAAGATTGCTGATCAACCAGCAAAACTGATATTCAAAAAAAATAACAGCTCTTATACTGAGCATTTCTCCCCACAGCAGAATTTGCAGCGTAAGCATCAATGAAATTTAATCAAACCGTATAATTAACGTTTAGTTTGATGCAGCTTCATTTCCCGAACGACAAAAGAAAGTGTTTTAGTTACTTTATTTTCAATGGGATTACTCTGTAAACATATCTGGCAACATTGGAGCGACTCCCGTATCAAAGCAATCATAAATTTATAAGAGGTCATCTCTCTCTGAGCTGACAGGTCCTGTCCTAGGCTCCAACAGCGTGCCGACTGTTTGAGTCCGTATATGCTCTTTTTCAGACGACAAACCAAGTGCTTCTTACCTTTCACCTCGTATCCAGGTGGTTGACGCATAAACAGCTCCTGGTCGAGATCACCGTATAAGTAGGCCGTTTTTATGTCGAAATGCGAAAGTGTCATCTATATTTTGGAAGCCAGAGTAAGCAGCATACGAAGAGTCACGTGGCTCGTGACGGGAGCGAAAACTTGGTCATAGTCCTCGCCGAACTGCTGGGAACAGCCTTGAGCCACCAGACGAGCTTTGTGTTTGGTCACCTCTCTAGCTGCGTCTCGCTTCAACTTAAAGACACAGCGGCAACCGTCCGCCTTTCGTCCTGCAGGTTACTCCACCAACGCATCCCAAATGCTATTTTCTTCATAAGATTCCAGTTCACTTTTCATTGCCGACCTCCATGCGGCACGAGCTTTGCAGGCCAGAGCTTCCTTGAGATGCCTGGGTTCCATTGCTGCTTCCGATGTTCCCGCTGTATACGCTTCCTCAATCAATCGAACCGGAGCGATTCCCTAGGTCGCTCGTGTGGATCTGCGTGCGACTTCATCCAGGGCGAACCCATTGAATGAGGGTTCGTCTGCCAAATCGTCATCGGTCGCACTGTCGTACATCAAGATTTACATTGCCGTCGTTTGCGTTCGGTTCCTCTAGCGGAGGGGGTGGAGAAGTTGGTTCAAGTGGCAACACCACTACTCCTCCCGACGTTGTAGGCTTCGGCTTCTGCACGTTTTTATCCCCACCGTGTTCCAAAAATTTGGCGTCTCTGCTAATGGTGATTCCTTTCGTTTCCAGATTCACGAATCGGTTGACCTTCTGACCGACGAATGTTTCGGAGCCAAATACTCGAAGATGTTCGTACGAGGGCTGATGAGGCTGATGGGCGACATGGTGAGGGAGTTCGATCAGCGAAAGCGAACCATCCGCTTCCTGCAGAGAAGGGTCGAACTGATCGGACTGATGGCTAAAGAATTCCCGGAATACGTAAGAGGTAAATCCGAATGAGCGTGATGAAACGTAATGTCACCTTCACTTATAATAATCGAGCGGAATATTTTTCCGAAAGTAAAAGTGACAGCTCCCATTAGTTTGCGTAGAAACCTTACAAATTTCAATTTTATTTTTCGTTCTTTTCAGGTGGATACTGCTGCAGAAATTTCTTTTCAATATTTTACTTTTCCGTTTTAGTAAACGGAATTTAACATTGGTTTGGGATAGAAAAAGAAATTTCTTTCGAACACCGAATACCGAACTTTTCTAAAAAAACAAAACCTGGAAATAGTAGAAACGCTCGCATTAACATTTGCAGATTTCTCTTAGACTAAGCATTTTATTCAAAAAAAAAAAATATTCCTGATACTTCAAAAGAAATGAAGGGGGCTGTAAGCGGGCACTCATTCTCTAACAGAAATGTTTGTTGTTTCAACCGTTTTCGATTGTTTGTTTTAAACACCAATTAAGTTTAATGGTTATTATTTACCTGTTTTAGTGCAACAGGCCTTTGTCACAAAAGAAGAAAAAGATCAAAAATAACTGGTTCACGCTATTCTGAAGCTTCTCATTTTTGAGTCAAAATTGTTTCTGTCCGTATAAACGGGAACGTACTCAGAAATGGGCAATCATATTTAAGTTGAAATGCCTGTGGACGAAACTGAATATGGTTGCTCACATATTGCAATTTTTTAAATGGGCAAACACAACTTAAATGGGTTAAACCAGCAATCAATATGCAACTAGCGATTTGAAATTGGTTCACTGTTGTAGAAACCCGTGGTCGGAAGTACACCTTGAAACCAGCACCTTGCTATACATATTTGCGCCTTTGTTTTGATTTGCTGTGTTGTTTTGACAGAATATTTGAGAGTGTGTTCGTGTGAGTTCATTATTAGGGGCGCAATATTAAGCTTGGGACCGATGTGCTAGTACTGACTGAGCCAAGAAAAAAATTGTATTTGTTCGGGACCTTAGACGGTTCGGGACGATCTAAGAATTAGTCTATGGCTGAACGTTGTATGTCTGTCTCAGGAATTATCAAAACTCACCTCATACAGGGTGCGGCAGAAAACAATGCGAAAATTTGTTCTATTTCTTTCAAATCCCATTTTCAACTAATTCAAGCAGTAATATCAACATTTTCGAGTGCAGTTAGCTTTATTAAGCCCTTTTAAACAAATTTATTCAATGTGTCCTCCATGTTTATTAATAACATCCTCGAGCCGACGCCGGAAGCCAGAAAGGCATCGGACGTAGTCCTCCGACATTGACTGCCATGTGCGTGTTATGGTTGACTTCAGGGTTTTCACACTAGGGTGTGATGTTTTGCAGGCTCGTGCCTCAACATATGCCCAAATCGAATAATCCAACGGATTAAGATCTGGACTGCTAGGGGGCTACAAATCCTTCGGCCAAAACTTCATGATATCGTTCAACCATTGTTGGGTTCGGTTGGACGTGTGACACGGCGCTCCATCCTGCTGTAGGACAACGTTTTGGTCCTCGGAGAAGTAGGCCTTTATCCAGAGAAGCACTTGGTCCTTTAAAATATCGATATACACTTCGGTATTGATTTTAACTCCAGCATCAATGAAAACAGGCGGCATTTTCAAACCGTTGGATGCCAAATAAATAAATTTAAATTTCACTTTATCCGGAACGTTCTCCATTTTCTGCGGTGAAATGAACCGGTCCGTGCGGCTGTTGGCCACAGCATTGATGCTGAAAAGCTTTTCGTCGGAGAACAAGATTATAATTTTTTCCTCCTTCAACAAGGAAAGCAATCTCTTGGAACGAGTCACTCGTACTTCCTTGACCCGGTCCACAATCAAGTGGCGTTTCACTCTGGCTCTGAAAGATGCATGCAGGTCTTCTTTGAAAATTTTCCGCATCGATTTCTCCGAAATATTGGCTTCCTTTGCAAGTTTTCTTGTGGAACGCACCGGGTGGCGAGCAATTTTTGCACGGACCGATTGGATCACATTCGGCGTGCGTGCAAAACGCGGACGTCCGCTTCCCGGTTTCCGGTGCTTAGGAACATCCTGCAGGGAATTTTTCATGCGGTAAACTGTTGCCAAAAGGGCCCCCTACCACCTTGGCAATCTCTTTCGGCTTCTTCTGGCCGAGCAACAAACTGGTGATCCCTTCTTTCGCGAACATTTTGACGAATTTGTAATAAAACAAATAGAATGTTTGGATGCAGCACTTCAAAGCAAACATAAACAAATACACTTTCGACAGAAATTAGTCACTAGCTACACGAATTAACCCAATACTCAAGTTTGAACATTTTCGCATTATTTTCTGCCGCACCCTGTAAAGGAATATGATGCTATGGTTATACCAGCTTCTCTGGATTGAGTGTTGGTTTCGAATGATATAATTCTACGACCCATGATCATTCATCCATGTCAAACGCTTCGTGTCTCGACCATACGGCTGATCCACAATTGATACGTTGCGGATGCGTTTACGTAAAATTGACAGAAAATCTATGGGAAAACAGTCAAATTCACGCAAACGCATTCGCGACGTATCAATTGTGGGCCAGCCAAGGAAAAAGTAACCATACAGGGCGTGATAAACTGTATTGACTGATGCTCGCTGAGGTTTAACGGTCTATCTGCTATTTCACAAATTGAACGAGAAAAAATGATTGATTCGAATAACAAAAAACTAATACAACACAACAATAAAAATCGCTCCCATAAAATAACATTGCCAAGCAAAAGCAAAGTTTATTATCCATGAGCAAATCTGAATCTGCATAAATGCAGAGTGCAAACATAAAACGCATCGCCCATTTTCCCCACCAAGGCCACGCGCAGTGTACTTCCATCCAGGGTGTGCAGCCAAGTCCAAGACCATTGGCGACTTCCTCATTCTCAATCGATAGCCCAGAAGACGAAGACGACCGACAACCGCCTGGCGTCAGTGCGACTCCAAGAAACCGAAGGAACAACCGTTAGCTCGCGTTTGAACTTGACACTGCACTTGCAATGCATCCTTCTTTATGCGCACTGATCGCTAGATTTTGCTGCCATGGGGTTATTGGTTTTTTATGCTAAAAGTGCAGCTCACGGAAGCCAAGGTCATGGTGCAAACTATGTAGCAAATGCTGGTAACTTTTCCATGGATGAATGATGACGCATCCATGCTTCCGTCCGATGAAATAATTAGTGAGCTCATATTCCGGAAAAGTGCAGGACGATGCCGTCGCCTGAATTGCCCGGAATAAGGCCATAGAAAATGTCAAGGCCGGTCATGCTTCTGTTTTTTTTTTCTCACTTGGCTCCGCTTCCGCTGGCAGAAAATCTGGGTCAAGAGTGCACTTGCACCAAAACAAAACGCCCAGCCCGGTTGTTGTACATAGGTAGGGTAGGTTATGTATGCGCGTTTACCGTTCTATGCTGCACGGCTAGTAGAAGGGAATCGGGCATAGTGTTTTGCCTCTTTCGTTCGGTTCGGCGGCGATAGAAGCTAGAACATGGCAGAAGCAGTTGACGTAACCGGAGAAAGGATGCTTTGCACAACTTTTTGTGAGTTCGGTGGGGAAAGAACATCGAGCTAAGTATTATGTACTTCGTGTTTGGATGGGGTGGTTCCAAAATAGAAACACAATTCGCTGTTTCTCATTATGTAATTTGTTTTCTTTTGTCCTTTTCATATTAGTTCCAGATATTGCCGCAGATATGGTGCTGCAGTCTATCTTTGCCAAATGAAGCAGTAGAGAGTTGTCGTCCTTGTCAAACTTTCTCAATATGTCATTTGTCGTCTTATGGAATTATCATATTAATTCCAGATCTTGTCGCAAAGATGACGCTGCGATCTATCTTTGTTAAGTGACGGTTTATAGAGTTGCCGTTCTCAATAAAGATTTCTTAGAATGTCATTTGTCGTCGTTTGGTGCTCTATCTTAGTCAAGCTCTAAAGCATTGCTATGTTCGGCATTTCACACTATCATATTTGTTGCAGAGAAGTAGTCTATACTTCTAGACCGTGATTTGACATTACGCTATCTCAGTGGCATGATCTGGCATTAATATTATATTGTCAAAAGACGACAAATGGCATACCGAGAAACTTTGCTGAATACGGCAACTCTCTACACGCTAATATAAGATTACCGAAAATTAGGTTTTAATTTTACCGAAAATTAGGTTTTGGTAGTAAAACCGAAAATTTCGGGTTAGTTTACCGACACATTACGTTTAATTTTACTTATTTGTTAAGTAAATGGGTTTAAATGTTTGCATAATTTTTCATCTAAACTCGTTAAAATTGTATCAATATTTTTCATACTGAAAACCAACACTATCGCTATTGCAAAGTTTTGTGCTTCTTGTGCCGCCTCGTCGCTAAATACTTGCATATTTTCGTACACATGTTCAATAAAAACATTAATAAGTGCTTTAGGGACAATGATTTGTGGTTTCCAACCTGAAGGGTGGTAAAACTATTTGTATAGGCGGATCAAATAAAATTCCATAAAAAATTGTAAAGACGGTTCTGCCTTTTGTAAACGACATTCCAATCGTCGACTTCTCGCAGCTATCTTAAATTCAGGACACCGATAACGCAATTCGACAGAGGAACTGTTTTCTATCAGGAGCACTCTATTTGTTTTTATTGAGCTGTGGTTACGAAAATTCGACGATTAGACTGTTTGTTTCAAGCCTGCTTCATATTCACCAATTCCTCCGAGTTAAATATTTGCAACAATCCAATGAAAAATTATTTTTACTTTTCAATTCTGATTACTGCGGAAATGGCAATTAAATTAGGGAGACAGACGAAAGAACAGAAGACTCTGAGGAAAGTCATTGTAGGATTGACTGAAATGAGATCTGTTGATTTTTTGTTGAACTCTATAGTTCACTGATACAGAACTCTGTTCAGTTAACAACTCTTTTCATTTGTTGTTTTTTTTTTTTTTAAATTGTTAAGAGCTGGAAATATAATACCTAATCAAAGCTGTATAAAGCCAAGTTTTTCAAAATCGTTCAAAATCTTCACTGATGTATCATCAAAAAATAATTTGGATATGAGAGAAAAATATCTCGTGGTTGTTATTTCATGGTGATGAAGTGTTCAGGTGAGGGCTGTTAGTTTTGATTGTTATTTGCAAGAATCTCATTGTCAATTCCTAACATGTTAGTGCCGTGATCAGGGATAAGGTGCGACTCAAATCTCTTTGAGTGCAGCACGCGCTGTCTGGGGCTGTACATTCATTCAAAGAGACATTACAGTACGGTCCTGTACTCTGTACGCCCATTTTACTGTGCCGTGGCAGCCGCATCTCATTTTAATTTGCTCTCGTCTCTTTGGGTGCTATAGTTACTCTCCATACCGTCTCTATTACAAACACAAGCGCAAAAAACAGACATGACATGGGCCAGAACAGTATGTGAATAAGGATTTTAATAAAATGTTCCTCTATGAACCCATACAATGCCTTTTGTAACTAGCATCAAAACTTTCATTTGCTTCCATTTACCAAAGCATGAGCCAAAACACAAAGTAAAGCACTGAGCAGGCACTGATGAAACAGTGTGCATTACTCTTAGTCTCTGATGAGTACCGTGTGCATGACCTATCTGTCTCTCGATATAACTACAAAAATCTCTGCCTTTCGTTTGTGCGCTCTTCTGAAACAAAGAGACACTCTTGGAAGTGCTGGTGGAAAACACCTTTATTTGCACTACTCTGTGTTTCGACAATCCTGGCCGTGATGGAGCTTAACTGATTAGAGAGAAAATGAGAGAAAGAGAGAAGCAAAGGCTGAGAGAGATAGAAAGAAAGGGCTGTTCCTGTTACATGCAGGAGGGTCGTGGGTTCTCACACCTCTCAATAATTATGCTCAATTATGTATTGTGAATAACTGTTCTGCTATATATTTGATTTTTCAACATTCAGCGATACATTTTTAATTGTTTATTATTATACTTTATAAAAATTGTTCTTCCGCTTGTATTGCATAACAAAAACTTCCTTCTGCTTATAAGAAGTATAGGAGTATAATTGAACATGTTTGTTTAATTTTATTCAAATGGTACTCGAACTTGATGTTTTCTCATATGTTTGTTTTCTGCTGGAATAAACCACCCACATTTGTGAGTGGCCTTAACAACATCTTACTGTTGGTTTAAATCATGAAATTGTGCTGATGTACATCTCAACGCAGAGAATAAACCGGGAGCATAGATGGCTCTCTTATTCTTTCTTGTATCCAGTCAGTCATGCTGTTTACCAAACGGATCCTGCTGCAAAACCAACCATTTTATCCATTTCTAGTGGAAGCGCAGAGGTTTTTTCAGCTCCCTTCAAAGCGAGTATCACGTCAACATATTCCTAACAATTCCCTACTTGACGTGGCTGGCACCGGTATTGTCCTAGTTGGGGATCACCAGTTTTTACACATTGAGGATGTATAATGCTAGTCCCCCAAGTCCCTTTCTGTGCAATAACAGCTGATCTGGCAACAACGGAGTAGCAACCTCTGGCGGTTAATCATGCTCATTCTCATGCTCATGCTCAAATAAAATTAGAGGGAACACATATTGTTATAGAGGCTGATAAGTTGTAATACATTGTTTTAAACTCGATTTGGTCTAAATAAATTTGCTTCAGATACAGAACGTTTGTATCTGTAGTGAACTGCCCCGGCAGAGCCAGAAAAACCGAAACGGATGCAAAAATGGACACCAGAATCGTACAGCAAGTTAGGAAAAACGCCCGGAACATAGTTTAAAATCCAAGTTTACCAGGAAATTGCTGTTCATCTGCAAAGTAATTTGCTCAGAAGCTCTCAGAATTATACAGACAAACCTAAAGAATATTGGATGAAGATTTTGTGGACTGATGAGTCCACGTTTAAACTCTTAAAAAAAGAAACGGGCACGTGGCGCTACCCCAGAGAGGAGCTTGTTAGGTCACGGTTATGTCTGGAGGAGTAAATTCTATGATTTAGGTCGATTGTCACTCTTTTTTCATAAACTATGTACATAAGAGTTCATGGTGGGAGGAGACGTCTGGAAGGTTCAAATCAACAGTTCAAATTAAAGTATGTTTGTATGTAAGATAGCCATCATCCATTCTGTGACCTTGTTTGGTATGAAACTCCACTTTATAGCAAGATCCATTTGAGGGGCCAAACACGAAGGGAAGGGGGGGATCCATAAGCTGACACTTACGCGAGATCCACGGAAATATAAGAGTCTCCTTCCAGCTTAACAAATCGAATAACAAAATTCGTAATACTTATTAAGCTTTCATCTTGTGGTTTGTTAAGAAAAGAGCGTCAATCTCACCGAAACAAAGAAAAGGCCAGCAAGGCCTCCAATTTAGTTTCGCGCAATATATGACTTAGAAAACCTCAAAAAACCAACCTTCCAACCCCACACTGAACACTTTTTCACTGTTCGAGCATTTTATTATCAACCAAAGAAACCAACCGACATCCACCTCCTATGGAAACATCTTCGACATCCTCAACGAAACCATTTGCACAAGCGCACTAAAAATCCATAGCTCCCACATCCATAGACCTAGTTCACAATGCGTCAATGTGCTTTTCTCCATTTTCACTAATAAATTTCCAAATCACTCTCGAAAAACATTCAACATTGTTTGTGAACTTTTAAGACATGTACTAACGAGCACAAAACCAGCTCCGGAGAAAAAATAAAACGTCATCTTCGCGCAAGAGCACAGCCTACTTTTTAATCAACTAAATGTGTTATGGTATGTATAAATTAGATGATACCATTATTACTATACACTAACGCGGTCCTACGTGAACCTAGCGGTTAGATCAGCGGCTGGAAAGTCAAGACTAAAATGGATATAGTTTTCAGCTCAGGAAGTACCAGCACATTGGTCCCAGGGTCAGTCCCAAGCTTAGCTTGATGGTTCACCCCTAATAACGTAACTCACACGAACACACCCTCACATATTCTCATCAAAACAATCAAAGCAAAAAGATTGTAGTACCCAAAAGGGGAAGCAACGTTTTCCAAGGTACAGACGGCAAGGTTTACTAGGGACCAAGTGGTTCTACAGCAGGGAACCAATTTCAAATCACTAGTTTCATAATGATTTTGGGTCAAATCCCTGATATGACCCACCTCTAATTTGATTCGATTGGCTATGATCCTAGCAAGTACAACGAATTTCTGAGAGCTGGTATATTTCTTTTTCATGGAATGGCTCAATAATAAGATTGAACTAAACTGGGTGGCTAAGGATAAAGAAGTGTTCCCGAAAAAATGGGTAAAAGTTACTTAGCCCTAGAGCTGGGTAATCGAATAAGACTCATATTCAATCGTCATGTGAGCCACCGGTTTCATGGCAACGAATATTTATTGTTAGGAAGCGTAACGGAAGGCCTTTATCGCACTAACAACTGGTCTTTCTGTGCCGTTAAGCAACTCGGTTTTCTCAAGCTCCAAACTGGATTCCCTTCACCTTCGGAAGAGAAAATTTCGGAGAAGAAAACAGTGGTGAAGACTTAAGCGTGAAACCTTCGATCTGAAGATGAATAAATTAGAAACCTCGGCCTTTATCTCGTTTCAAACCATCGTTTTTGAGAGAATATTAGTACAGGTATAGGCTCAATTAACTGCAATATCAGGTACAGGTATACCTCGATAGTACGTACATCAACTTTCTCACTTCAAATCGCAATTATTTATAAACTACTGGTTGTATCGTAAATCTAATATAGTCAAAAGAAAGAGCAGATACAGTCAGTAGTTTTTATGTAATTTCGATTTGAAGTGAGTAAGTTGATGTACGTACTATCGAGGTATACCTGTACCTGATATTGGAGTTAATTGAGCCTTTGCGCTGAACTGGCCGGTTTGACGTGCCGCAAGGGCTCAGTAGAGATTCTTTGTCTAGATCCAAAACTTAGAGACAGTTCCATTGTGGTTATATCACATAATTAAGTTTTTACACAGCATTTATCTACACATTACAGGCATCAAGCAGCATGACAAACAATAGATAACTAGAAATTAGAAGAAAAATTAGTATTTTCCATTTAATTCCAACTACCTTTGCTTATCTTTGACAGATACGCGTATTTCGTCTACAATGTGCAGACTTCTTCAGTGTCTCGTACTAATAACTCGACTTGTCTGCAGTCACTGCAACTTGAAAATCGTGTACAAGCAGGGTATATATTCCATCCTAATTTAATTAATAATTTCAGCACGCTTTGGGACCAGCCTACACACTTAGACAATTTTGCAGTGTTCGGTAGTCCAATTTACCGGATTCCGGTGAAATTTCACAGTACTCCGGTAAAAAAATTATTGGAACTTGTCAAATTTTACCCGAATCCGTCAAATCGAATTACCGAACAGTTCAGCTGTTGAAAGTTCGGTAAAAAAATTACCGAATACTGTAAAATTTTCTAAGTGTGTAGCATTTCAAATTACTTCTGCATTTAAGAGCATGGAGCAGCATGACAATTTAATGCTTGTAAAGCCCAATTTGTTTTCTGCATTCCAGCTTAATAGTGAAACAGCTTTAAAGTTGTATTTCTGAACTTAAACCACTATTTCATAAAAGACTGAGACGTGATTATAAGCAGTATAGAATTGTATTTAAATATTTCAACATGGAGTTCTCATCAGTACCAATGTCGCAAACATGAACAATGGCTTCTTCCGCAAATTTCTTTAGAATGCTAACTTAATCATAGTGAATTACCACGATGATTGTACAGAAGATGAGTTCCAATTTACAATTGAAGGGGAAGTTTACTTGAGCGAATTTGTATGTTCAAGAAATTGGCGGAAAAAGCCATTGTTTACGTTTGCAACATTGGCCCTTATGAAAACTCCATGTCGATTTTTGTTTAGTGATATTATGATAAGATACATCATTTACTCTAGGAATCATCTCAACCTGCTTTCCTCGCCGTATAGAACAGCCTGTTGGTTCTAAAACAAATTAAATATCTTTTCATTTAAATTTTATCTTTGTTGGTTGGACTGATCTACTCTGCTTTTTAGCTTTTCCAGGACTATTAAGATGTTAATACATGTCTAATTTTTATTTTGCAGTAACAATCCAGTAGATGTCAGATATATTGTGTAACTACATATATTATATTCTAATACGTAAACTACACACTACGAAAATCTCGTGTAAATTTCTGTCCCTGAGACCGACACATGCAAGCGTCCTTTAGCGCATAAGAATGTGTTGAAAGAGATGAGAAAATAAATTCAACCGAACACATCTTTTGTTGAATTGCGTATGTTTCAGTTTCAGGAGACATAATTTTTTCACGAAATCTTTCCTTACGTTCCCCGACTATTACATTCTCCGACTTTACGTTCCCGGACTATTTACAAACATGGATTAGGTCTCGTGTAAAATTCATAATTTTTAAGTGTGTACATACATACATTCAATAACAAAGGGTAAGGGGGGAATACAGGGTGCCAGGCAAAGTGTGGGCCGCATGAAGGAGTCGTGGTTATCTGGCCCAAGTCATGGATGACAATTATGCCTTTCTTGATGGAAATCGTCAGATCAAGATCAGCGAAGGTCGAATTATCCTCCGACAGTCTACAGTGTCTTGGATAACCCTATTTTTAACAAACCACCCAGACGGAAATCGTAATGTGTATTGCTTACTGTTCATTTCCTGTAATAAGAGCGTTTTGTTGGAAGGAGAATCTCTATCCTTTCCGTGAGTTTCGTGTAAGTGCTTTTGCTTACGGGTTCACACTCCTTCATACAACGGAATAGTGAGTATTATAGGTATGTACAGTTTGATCTTACTATTAGGAGGCACTGTACGCCAGGCATGTCTTGCACTGGTGGTGGCTTCCTATCACACTACATCACATCACCTGATATTAGAGTTAATTTAGCAATATGGAACTTAGCAAAAGGACTTAAATATAATGGTGTCTATTAGCACTGGGCATCGTTGAATGCTGTTGATGCTGCTCATTTTATCTAGGCTACTTGATGCGTCAGCATTGCCTAGCAATGGTTTCCCAGAAAATAATGATGGCAAATCTTCTAAACTTAGCCTAAACACATTCAAGTCTGGCTATCCATATGTTGATGTAAGGTCTCCAAATTACGTTAGCAGTTTCGAATATCAGTCCGCATCGAGCTCTCATGCCGTGTGGTTCTCATGTCTTTTTGCTGATGGGTATTCTTGCTACCTAAAGCTATTACAAAATTAAACAGACCTTTTCAGTGCTAAACAGTACCTGCATTTTTTTTATTTATGTTTACCCTTATTCCTCTTCGATCCTTGTCTGGATTCTATGTGAGGTAATCCGACTTAGAAATCGGTTTGGAAAAGTCCTCTTTGACCCTTCGGATTCTTGCAGAATCTGCTTGGAAGTTGATTAGGAGAAAACGTATAAATTCCTAATTTAACATTCCTCTTCGGTCCTTCAGATTCTTATAGAAATCACTTAATAATAAAGATATCTAATCTAATCTAATCGTATAGAAATCTGATAGGTACTCGTTATGGAGAATATTGCGCCTAAACGCAAAAGAAAGGAGCAATTCCTGGATTCTCCTCCTAACGATAGTGATTTTAACAATCAATTTGATATTCTCACCGATGATGAGAATGATCAATCAGTCAAACGAAGTTCATCAAAACATTCCCGAAATAATGTAGGGAAAGAAAAGGCTCCACCTATTGTGGTGAACACTTCCGATTTTCATGGTCTACGGAGAACTCACGAATATCATTAAAGATTACAAATTTTCTTTTCAAATTGGTCGTAGGGGTGAATGCCGTGTATTGGCTGAAACCTTGATCGAGTATCTTGCTTAAAGAGGCATCAAATGTTTCACATGTGACACCAAAACTGAACGTCTGTTCAAGGTTGTATTAAAGGGTATTTCGATCAAAATTTGGTCGATCCAAGTTTTTATTAATAAGTCAAATTCCTTTTCTTTTTGAATTTCAGTTAATACAAAATACAGGAGATATATTCAGTTTAACTTCCTTTTTACCGAATGTGAATTGCTGGGTCTTTTGTTTAACACCTGCCATAAGATTTTGTACAGTCTCATTGTCCACTTTATTCGCCGCAGAACGCCAGGAAGCCTTGAACTGTTTCCCGCTCACAACAGTTTTTTTAGTCTTCTTAAGGTTCCGCTTGACGATGGCCCAATATTGTTCGATTGGGTGGAGCTCTGGCGTGTTGGGAGGGTTCTTGTCCTTGGGCACCACTTGAACGTTGTTGGCAGCATACCACTTCATGGCCTTTTTTCCGTGATAGCAAGATGCCAAACCGGCCAAAATAGAACGGAACAATTGTGTCGCTTTAGGAAAGGCAGTAGACATTTTTGATAGGCACTCGCTCAGATAAATTTCCTGGTTGACGGTTCCGGTCTCAATGTAAACGTTGCTCTTCAAGCCACAGGTACAGATGGCCTGCCACACCAGATATTTCTTCGCGAACTTTGACAGTATAATTTGCTTGAAAATTTCTTTCCCCGTCCGGTTGCCGTATAAAATTCTTGTCCACGAAGCTGTTTAAAGTCTGCCTTGACGTAAGTTTCATCCACGAAATCAAGGTTCGTTAGCATCGTCGTGTACAACTTTCGCGATCGTGCTTTGGCCGACGCGATTTGGAGTCACCACTTTCTTATAAGTCGACAGTCCAGCTCGTTTTTTAGCTCTATCCTAGCTTCTTTGCGACATCTCGGACGGAGCGGTTGGGATTCCACTCGAAACAGTGGGTAACTCTTTTTGAACGCTGTTGCTTCCAGCTTTCGATTTTCTCCCGATCCAGCTTTCCTGGCTGTCGACAAACGTTCACCGAACACTTTTAATGTGTTGGGAACAGTTGATTTAGCCACATTCAACAATTTCGCCAACTTGGCGTGAGAGTAGTTTGGATTTTCGCCATGCACGTGCAAAATTTTAATGCGTTGCTTCTCTTCCTTCGACGATATTTTGATAATTGAAGTACTTTTCTCAAAATCAAAATAGAGGCAAGATGCTACTCGCACACATCTACAAAGTGGGGAGTGTGCAAAATTTTTTAAAAGAAAATTCGTCAAGTTTTAGTCCACCAAATTTTGATCGAAACACCCTTTAAAAGGTCTGGCTAGTGATGAATCCCGGGATAAGATCAAACAAGAACTAATTAAATTGCTTGGAGTTACACCACTTCAAGTAATAAAAATGAAAATGGAATCCCAACCTGACGATTCTCGCAATGGGATTTCTATCGATTTTTATTTAGTTCATTTTAAATCAAATGAACTGAAGAACTTTGAGGCATTGGGAAAAGCCAGCCTTATGATCCATGTCCGTGTGAAGTGGAAACACTTTAGGAAGACTGGAGGATATTTTCAACAACTCCCCTAGTGCAGGAAATGCCAGGGATGGGGTCACGGGACAAAAAATTGTCAAATTTATGCCAAATGCATGCAATGGAATGTTAAATACAAACTCCTTGTTTGATGAAATTCAAACTGGTATAAAATTTGAAAACAATATTGTCATGACCTCGAAATTCAGCAATGGGTATTAAGACACTGAAGATTTTAAATTGGAATGCTCGATCTCTTAAAGATAATGAAGACGAGCTGTTTATTTTTTTTACGAGTTCATAACGTGCATATTGCCTTTGTAACTGAAACTTTTCTCAAACCAGGTAATAAAATAAAAAGGGATCCTAACTATTTTGTATACTGCAATGATCGTCTTGATAGTCCAGGTGGTAGCTTTGCCATAATTGTTCATAGGCCTATCAAACATCAAATTCTTTCTTTATTTGATACCAAAGTTTCTGATACTGTTGAAACACAATTTGGTCAACTTACACTATAAGCTGCCTATTTACCATTCCAATGCGTAGGTCAGCAAAATAAAATCTTCTCAAGGATGACCTCGAAAAGTTAGGTCAAAATTCTTCATTATTGGTGATTTTAATGCAAAACACCGTTCGTGGAATAATGCACAAAGCAATTCCAATGGTAATACACTGTTTGATAATTGTTCTGCGTCTTATTACACTATCCAATATCCAAACAGCCCAACTTGCTTTTCTTCTGCAAGAAATCCCTCAACTATTGATTTGGTCTTAACTGATTCATGTCAACTTTGTAGCCAATTGGTTACCCATGCTGACTTCGGTTTGGATCACCTTCCAGTAACTTTTGAAATATCCCAAAAAATAATCTCTAATCCCAACAGTTCTACTTTCAATTACCATAGAGCTGATTGGAACCAATATCAAACATTCATCTATTTTGGAATTTGGAACATATAAAAAGTTAAAAACAAACCCAAAAAGGAGAAGGTTCCTATCCCATGAACACAACAGTTTTTTCAAATTAGATTCCAAGTCAACTGGATCGTGTAAAGCGCTTAATTATTTTATTAATCAACTCGGTGTAGAAACCACAGCAGAATGCGTCAAAAACTGCCCTCCTGGTACCATGGAGTGTTCTGAATCCAAGCATTTCTCCTGCTGCTATCCCGATATATATTTTCGACCGCTTACGAAGATGTTTCTCAAAATCAGAAACTCATAAATCCATCTGGTGTTTTAAGTAATCATCCTCACAAATATTTGCAAAGATAAATATTAGCGAGACTTCAGTTTATTTCCCCGGTTTCTTCTGACTGAAAAATACGGTTCGCTTTGTTGATTAGGAGCAATACGTAACTCGAAAAGCGGAGAAGTGGCTACCTCAATGAATCGATGTTTATTGAGATGACGGAGAATGCGCTGTGCAGTTTGTTCGTTGTTGCAGTTGAATTGGTACGAGATGCACAACACCAACTGTCCAAAAACTGTTCCTGATCAACTGGTACAGGTACAATGGTAGCTTTTTGCATGTAAATTTAATACATATACAAATAATTTTAAAATGACGACACTCACATTATAGCAGCTTCTGGACGTATCGGCCAGAGCCCATCATTACCAATGCTCCATCTGATCGAACAGTAAAAATCACCATCGAGAACATTATTCTAGCTACCCAAAATTCCTCTGTTAGAATGCATGACAATACCTCTATATTGTATTCTTGTAGAGATCTCTGTAGGAAACTATGCCAAAAAAAGTTCTCTTAAGAAAAGTTGAGACACACACTTCTCCATAGAAATACTTGAAAAAATTATTAAAGTATTTTCTTGAGATCTATATGTAATAATTCCTTCAGACAATCTTACAAATTAAAAAAAAATCTGCAAGCCCCCTTTTGGAATTTTGAAAATTAAGAATTAAATATATGTGATTATGGAATTCGTGCTAAAAATTCTTCTCAGATTCCTCCTAAAAATCAAGATTTTCTCCAAGAATTACTTTAGGAATTATTTTGTTTTTTTTTAGTAGTTCTCTCAGTTGTCCTCCAGGGATTTTTAAAGAATCACTAAACTTTACGCAATCAGGGCTTCCTTAAAAAAAATCATCACAAAAATGTTTTGAAAAATTGCCGATTACATGCCAGAAAAAACTCCAAAAGATATCTCTAGAGGAATGCCTACAATTATTGGAGTGGACAACCAATTGTCAAAAATGTTAAAAATCTTGGTTCATCTCAAAAATCAGTAAAATTTACATACAGATATACTTATGAAAAAAATGAAAAAAATCGGTGTCAATCTAGACAAATTTGTGTATGGGGCAACCCTGGGTACATGAGCGCAATCCATCACGTTACTTTCTCTTCATATCTTTCATTCTAGCAAACATTACTGTCCACTCTTGGTGCCTCATGGTGATGAGCGAACATCTTCTTCTACATCGAATAAAAAGTTGAAAATAACACGTTAATTCTTCAGTTGTACGCATGAAGAAACCAAGATTTTGGGCCAAGGCTACTTCCTTGGCCAAAGCATTGTCAAATAGACGAGTAGGAACAGGATCCAGTCGGAAGGTATCAGAAAAGTGCTATTCGCTAATAGATTGCACATTCCTTCACGTTTATAAGCTTCTTCGTTGCTAAGGAAAACAGCTGTTCGTAATCCTTTCTCTTTTCATTCATAAATGACCACAAAGGTTTGGGGTTTGACTACATGTGTTTTGTAAATCTAAGAAAGTTCGATAGATAAATTCGTTCGACCTGTATCATTAAATGCTCGCTTTAAACATGGGCTTCTAATATTTGTGTACTTTCCGCAGTGCTTTGGATCTACAACGCTTCAAGTTCCGTAAATGACTATTGGACCAGGGTGCATTCCTACGTCCTCGAGGAGCTGGGATATGGTGGAGAAATAGCTGCCTGAGGGTACCGGTAAACAGTTCCACAGCATCATCGACATTTGGAACATTCGAATGAGGGGACCAGCCCCTGTTCGAATGGACAAAACTGAGGGCATCAAAGTTCGATCAAAGTATTCGAATTGAAAGCTGCATAGTTACAAGAAGACGATTAAAAATCAATAAAAAAATTGAGAGTTAAACGATAAACAGTTCAAAAGTTTTGAAAATCATACTCTGAATAAATATTTTTTTAAATATTTGAACAAGTGTTTAAAAAAAAGTTAAATACCTAATATCATTATCTGTAGATGTCCAACGCTCCATTATTGTGTGGCAAATTTAAGAAAAATATGAATTGAGTGCAATGTTTGACAGCGCGATTACATGCAAATTTAGGACACTCGCAACATTTTCCTAAAACGGAAACCTACTGTAGCTCTTATTAGAGCAGATTCTTATAGATCTTCAACTGTTAATTGAAATAAAGAGAAAGTTAAAAATACATCCGTTTTAGAGAAGAATATTATCCAATACACATCAAATTATAAACATCCACCCTCTTCCGAGGAAACCTTCCCACTATATATACATACATATACAAATACAACGTACCTTTGCTTTTCCCGTTGCACATTCTTCGCTTTCCGCGCACCAAAATGCGCTTGATGATCGACATATAGTTATCGCCTTGCTGGCTTCCGGGGACGCACTCGATGCTGTCCACCGAGAGGTGTGTATCCTTCTTGACCAGTTTCAGCAGCTTTTCCACATTATCCAGCTGCTCCTGGGCGGACTCCTCGTCGACATTTTCGTCGAATGCACTGATTTCGGCTACTTTCTTCATGTTTGCTTAAACTCACTAACTCACCAAAAGGGGGTTCTTTTCTTTTCAAACGAATCTCACGGTTTGTTAAAGTATCGATTTCAACCAATTCAATGCACAGTGCGTTGCATTTTTGATTCTACTGCAAAATTCACTACGAGAAGGCACAACACTTTCGCCACCAATCCATCGAATATTGCTTTCTGATTTCACTAATAACACTTTGGGATACACCTAGTTAGAAACACGTACAGAGTACATAGAAAGAAAAGTGCACCTAACGATGGTGGAGAGCTCCATGGAGCTCGGATCGGTTTAACTCACGGCCACGGTGCAACTGGAAATGCAACTGAAAATGTATAGTTTTGCTTTTTTACGCTCCTATTGGCTCTCGCTTGTTCTCGCTGCTGGGTTGCATGACTATGTATTTACCCACAGCAAAAGAGAGTTGAGTTGTGGGGAGGTGACGATGCACTCGCCGCTACACACTGAAATCGAACTCCACTCTAAATGAACAAAACGTGGACTAGTTTCTACTTTATCGGGAATCAACCGAAATCATCTCCCTCGTTCTTACAGGCATTGCGATAAATGAGGTTGAAGCTACCCACCTTTAATTTTCCACCAAATTTTTTTTACACTGTACCCGTGCCCTTCAAGAGCGTCGGTTCTGCGAACTAGATTCTTGTCAAGGGAAAACTGCATTCGTGTTTCATTTAACCCACCGCCCGCCGCCGCCGCCGACACACAAACCGAACAGTGGAACGCGCGCGCAAAATTGTGCTGGTATGAGTGACTACACGGATGCAGCCAGGCAGCAGCGCTCTCGCGCATTTTCTTCCGTTCTCTCTCTCTATCTCTGCATGCATGTGCGTTTTTTGTTCTTTCTGGTCACTCAGTTGTCGGGGCGGTTGGAAAACATGTGGGTGCTACGATTTGGCGCCACAATTTGAATCGATCCATTTCACAGCTTTCGTCAATAAGCTCGTGAGTGAGTTACCTACCCTCTTCTCAAGGCAGAGAAGGCGTGGGAAAAGCGAAACACAGCTTTGAAGCTTTCCACCGACACTGAATGTCGTACCTCGGGAGTTGGGGTTGATGTAGAGGATTAATGTGATGTTAAGTACCATGCTGCTGCTTTAAAATATGAATTGCAAAGCGGTTCATCCGTGCCATTAATTTCGCGATGCGCAAGTGAGCAGGTGGTGGGTAAAATTTGAAGTTTCTTAAGATAAATTAAACGCCCCGAAAACGCTAAATCATAAGATAGCTGTTTTAGTTATAGGCAGATCATCAAATATAAAGGATTTGATCGTCAATATTTTTCGTACCTCCGTGAACCAATAAGAGACATTAATCTTGCTTTGGTGTAAACATTTTGTGACGAATAAGGTGTTTCGGGTCATATTGACCAGGATTTTCAAAACATTGTGGAAATATATATGACCAAATTTAAACTTATTGCCGTAAAAATGCTTATAGAATCCCAATTTTTAGTTTCTAGTGAGGCTACAAGGAATCTGAGCTGGGTTAGGGCATGTTTTGTCACGATCCGTGAGGCGGCGACAGATACAAATTTTCATCGGAACATGCTTTTCAACGGCTCGAACGTCATGATTTTTTGTAAGTAGTCTTTTTCTAGTCTAGATATGCCCTAATTAATATATTGACCATTCCGGGACAATCCGGATACCTAGAGAGAACCTTTTAGGATAGGACGATACAGATTTTTTTTTCCGAAACATGCCTTTCGAAGGCTTAAACTTCATGATTTTCGTTGAGAAGTCTACTTTCAGCCTTGAATTGGATCAATAAGAATATTGGAAATTTTGAGGCAACCCGAAATATGCTTCGCAACGGCTCAACCTTCATAATTTTTCCTGAATAGTCTACTTCTAGCCTTGAAATGGACCAATGACAGTTACCTTTATTTACATTTGAACTAGGTTTGGGTGATTTTGGATTGATCTTTACGAAATCGATCCTTTTTATGTGGATTTTTAATTTTTCAAATTGATGCTATGGCCCTATGAAAAATCGGAAAGCTCATCTTTTGTTCTGATCATTTTGATCTTCGGAAAATGAACCATAATTAAAACGTTAATCCTACATGCTAAACTTAGGAACCTGATCCAAAAAGTAGAAAATGGAAGGAACAATGATGAATTTGGCAAAAATATCGTTGTAAAAAAAAATTAGTGTAAACTGCGGCTGAAGGTCGTGACTTTTCTATGAACCATTGTAGTGGCTATATTCGTGGAGTGAACGCAAAAATAGTAAATATGCTGTGAAAACTTGAAAACAAATGATTACATTTATGTTACACGACTAGTGTCTATTAGATACTATTCATGAACAGAATTTGAAGTCATGTGGTTTTTGTACGGCTGAGTAATAGCGATTGGTGACGAGAATTGGTCCCGCATCCTATATAGGTTCAATCAGATGAATAAAAATCAGCAGTATAGTAAACAGTAAAGGGGCCAAGATGAGAACCTTGTGGCACCTAGGGCTGAATACTGGTAAATTTGGATGCTTTTCTATTGTTGTTCTCAAATCACATTGAAATATTCTAAAACGTCCCAACGTGCTTATAAATAAGTAAAAATAGTAAACAAAGAATGCTATGTCAATTGGATCAGTTTTGCTGATTCTGGAAACTCACAAACTCGATTACCGATCTGGTTACTGAAATCTGGCAAATTTGGTAAACAAGTAGCAGAATTCGTGTTTTTCCAAAATCAAAGAAAAACCGATCCGATTGACATAGCTTTCTTAGTTTATCATTTCTACTCACTTAAGAGCAGTGGCGTAGCGTGGTTGGGCGAGGGGGCGGTCTACTCCAGTTGTAATCCAGACCATTAAGGAAGTGTATACATGCCCTTTTCGCTCAATTTTCCTAAAAACATCTGTTACATTTCCAATCCTGCCGCACACTTGCGGAACTATCAAAACTTTCTCTTCATATCTTTTATTCTAGCCAAAAACATTGTTGTTCACTCTTGGTGCCTCATGGTGATGAGCGAACATCTCCTTCTACATCAAGGAAGTGTTACTTATTATCTTCACCGGCTCCATGCATGTTTTTAGCTTAATTTGTTTAATTTTGTTACCAATTTACCACCTTATTCGTAACTGTTTTTCTAACAGCTCTTTGGAAATGTAAAAAAATGGGGTTTGATGATTTAGGAAAAGTCAAGAAAAATCAAACCACCAAACGTCTAGATGCTTATTTTAGAAAGTTATAGCATTTTTTAAATTCATTCCGAGTTATATTGACCACGACACTTAAAAAAGGTTAAAGTGGATAAGTCATCCCTTATGCAAGCTTTACCTGCTAGAGATAATTTGGTTGTCTTCATAAGAGCTGAGCCTGATGGTTTACCACCAATATTTCTCAAATTTCATTCATTCAAATTGACCGCCCGAGGTTGATACTCCGTTGTTGCCAGATCAGCTGTTGTTACACAGAGAACCAACAGATGATGCTTGGCACTAACATACATCTTCAAGGTGTAAAAACAGGTGATCCCAAACTAGAGCAATACCGGCACCGGTCCCGCCCGAATGCAGGTCAAGAAAGGAAAGAATAGGAATATAGTGCCGTGATACTTGCTTTATTGGAAGCCGCGGAGTCCACTGCACTTCCACGAGAAATCACTGGGATTTTGGATAACAGGATTGGATAACAGGATGAGATAAGGGATGACCTTAAATCAAGAGACTAGTAGAGCAAAGCTACCCGATATCGAGAAGAATTGTTCTATGGCCTCAAGGCTACTCGCTTCCCTAAGCGGACCGTCCGCGTTCTACTTTTTTTTTTATAAAATCTTTCTACTTTTTTTTTATAAAATCTTTCTACTTTTTTTTATAAAGTCTTTAATTCTTTGTCAGCATCTATCCTATGTAACAACGTATAGACCCCACATTCAAAATTTAATATATATTTGAATTTTCCGCACCTAAAACATCAGGATTTATTATTAGTTGCTAACAATCATGATCAAAACACTGACGCTTTTCTATAATGAAGCGAACAATAAGATTATTAATGATAATAACTGTATAGGTATTTTTGATGTTTAATCAATGACAATTAGAGAAACTAATGACTATTGAAGCAAATGAATAGTCCCCATTTTGTGGGTTGTTTGATATCAGGTATTTGTAGATTGTTCCTAGCTTCGTCTAAGAGTGCATTGCGGCTAAACCCGCCAGTATCACACCTATTTTAGTGCCTTGAAATAAACGTACCATGCCGTGGCAATTTAAAGAAAGTAGTGTGTGATACTATCACTGCTAATCATGTTCTTGGTCCTTTTGCATGATATAAGTCATCTCACCTGGTGTCAACCGTGATCTTCGAGAGGGAATCTTCTCTTCCTTCAATATGAAAAAGATAAACGTTTTTAAAACCGCTCTTTAGAAGTGGGACAAAATAATATTAAAAATATAACGTAGGGTATAGTTTAGATTGAAATTTTCTAGATTCGTTCAATAATGCAGGAAAATAGACAAATATTAAACAGAAACAAAAAATGAATTTTAACAAGCGCGCAAAATTTCCCCTCGTTTAATTCCAAAGCAAAGGAGGCGTAAACAACGAAATTGTTTGCAATTTCATGTGCCATACAACAATGTTTGCAATCTTTAATACAAGAGACTAGATTTAGGCATTATCTGGCTTAACTTCACATGAAATATCCCATTATTCTCTGCCAAATCTAGCATTCCCATTATGTGCATTAGATAACGCAGAAAATTCAATGTTTCTTTTTATCTGTGTATCTTTCATTATTGAACGAATCTTGAAAATTTGAATCAATACTATGATCAAAAAGTACCGGGAATTTGTGATTTCAATGAACCCCTCTTGACAAATCCGGAAAATTGGTTCATCTTTAACTGGCATCTGTCAAAAATTTAAGGATGATTAAAGCATTAGTGTTTGGTAGCTTTTTACATCAGACGCGTTTTGTCGCATTTAATCATGAATAAGTTATGAATAATTTAAATTTGGCGCACTGTACCCATTAAAAGCATAATTAATAATGTATGAATAAGTTTGTTGAGCAAAGTGTTCGTTTGAAATTGTGCATTTATAACGAAATTTCTTGTGCGAAATCGTTGAAAATGTTACAGAAAGCCTTTGGAAAATGTGCTCTTTCAAATGCTGTATACGAATGGTAAAAAGAGTAGAAAAGTGATCGTGAACTAGCCGAAGAATCGCCTCATTCCGGAAGCCCTCCAACATCGAATACCTACGAACACCTGGCAGTTATTAATGAAATTGTGCCTGAAAATTATCAGGCTTAGAGCGATGGTTAGTGATAAGAGCCTTAGAGCGATATCAACACCTCCTATGGGACAGCGCAGCACATTGTTGATGGTATAAGAAACTTTGGTATACTTGTACCAAAATAACTGAATTTCACACTTTTATTACACTTTAAACATCGAAAGAAGGTTGCTAAATGCATGATTTTCGCGGCTCAGAGGATCCAATGTTCATGAAACGCATTAGGATGCGACTTTTGACGTAGGACTATGTCTTTGTTTTCTAAACTGAGGTACAATTTAAAAAATATCTATTCCGACCGTCACGAAATGCGGTCAGGTTTTGAGCTTTAATATCTACGTCGTTTCTCAAAACATTTTTTAAATGTTTGCTCCAAGCGATCGTAAATATTTCTACGCGTCAATTTCAGTAATGAAAACTATTGATGTATAACATTAAACTACTTAAAATAACGCAAATATAAGGTGATTGAAAAGAGATGTGATGAGCTTCGCATCTCTACAGTGATGTCTTATAATGCCGATATTTCAGAGTAAATTTTACTAAATGCGCAGTACTTTCCTATCACAGACTTCAAATTTAAGTAAGGAACGTCTCCTATGCATCAGTGTTATATATTTAACACCTTAGAATAGACATAGACAATAGTAAAATAGACATGGTGGTTTGCCCAAAAATCAAAACGGCTTTTGTGGCTTAAGTCGAATAAAGTAAAAACAGTTTCAAATCCCAACGACAAACAGCACTTGACAGCAAAGTTCCGGTTAATCGACGTTTGTACTGCGAATATTTGACGAAGTTTTCATTCGTTGTTATGGACGGATGAAACTTATGCCCTGAAGGATTTCAAGCAGCATCCAGGGTTGGTTTTCTATCCTTTGATGGCCAGAAATGCTAAAATTGAGCTTTTTAAGACGAAGAAGACATCTAAATTTCATAAAAAAAACCTTTTTTGACAAGCAATTTGCAAATATGTTAGTAAAAGTAAATCATTCGTCGTTACAGGCACAATCGTATGGAAGTTTCTATTTAAGATTATTGTGTACATACATATAACTAAGAGTCTCATCAAAACAACTATTAAGCTATAGCAAAAGCCGATTGATGATTCCGGTGTCTGAATATACAAAATTCATTTCCAAACATTTCTTCCCTTCTAAGGATCTCATCCTAACTATTTTCTGTAGCTAATATGATAGAAAAAGAGCAACTAATTAAATGTTTGTAAATTTTTTTCATCTTGGATGAGCTTTTCATACGATTGAAGTTTTGACAAATATCAGCACTTTAGTCGACCAATCGACAAGGATATTTACCAGAAAGGGGATGGCCAGGCATTAAGCGATAAGCTATAGAGTTTAGTATTTATTTAGACGGGTCTACAAAAAATTGACGACAAATAAATACACAAATTACTTTAAAAAAATCATCTTCTTTACGTTATACCTAACGAACAACACTCAAACAACTTTAAACAGTTTTGGTCGGATGTGTCAATTGAAATAACATAAAATTGCAAACAAACATTTCGGCTGCACTGGCAGAAGCACAAACAGATTTTTCGATAAGAACAAAGTTTAAATAAGTTCTATTCTGTTTGGCATGAACAATCAAGCCAGACTGGGAATATATTTCTAATACAGGGCTTGTAAACACCATAAAGGATTTGAAAATCTGTCACCGCAGAACACTCGACAAAGAAGGTTTATTTTTGTTTGACGCAAAGAGAATACGACAAGCTATTGGTGTCACGTTACGAAGATGAAACCCTTTGTGAATCGTACATAAAGTGGCCACTTTGCGTCAGAGTTCTCGCCGCTTTGAATACACCATGCTCTCTTCTTGGCTGATTAACTATTTATATGAGCTTGAATTCCCATTTTTCTTATATGAGAAAATCAACGCATGATAATTATTGACGCATGAAAACTCATTTTTGATAACAGTGGTATAAATAGTGAGGGATATTTAGCAAAATACAATACAATTGCGGCTACGTTTGCTCCACTAAAACCATCTTTGTCTATGCGCTACGACTGTGTCCAGTCTTCAGAATAATGGCCGTTTTCTACCAAGAAGAGACTTTCCAAATATGTTCTTTCCATCACACCTTTCAAAGATTTAGTCAAAGAGCTTTGACAAAGTTAAAGCAGCAAGGAGCTAGGATTGCAAAATACCAGATGATTGATTATCAATATTTTGAAAATCAGTTTGGTTACAATGGATCTATGTGCTATCTGCGGGTAGTAGCCAGTAGTGGCTTTAAGTATGGTTGCGTTGATAAAAATAATTGCTCGGCATGTTTTTTCATCCTTGGATGAGGTTTTTGATCTATATTTTCTACCGTTGTTCTGAAGATATCCTGCATTTTATCTCTCCTATGATAACGAATGTGAATTCCAATTCAGCTGGTTACCTAATTTATTTTCATTGACTTTTGTTTTTGTGTTGAAAATTAATTTTAATTAATTCGAGTTAAATTTATTTTCTATCGAACTGAAACACTATTAGATTTGCATCTTTCTGGGAAAAATTATGCAATGTGCATGCCTTTCAGAACAATGAGTTAACACAGTTTTTGAATGCGCTCTAATATGCTTTGTGATGCAAGTCAGTAGCACACACGTTCAGTTTACTGTTTTATTGATATGTACCCGTTGAAGTTGAGACCTCATACCCTGAATTGAATTTAAATTGAAGCTCAGGGCGGTAAGTTTTTCGTTCCGTTAGTTTTTACAGGACCGATTTAAATTAAAAACTACCCAATAACAATAATTAGGCGTTCAAAATCCACAGCTGGATTCTAGCCACTCGTTTTAATTCACTTATATTTGTGTACCGACAGCTCATTCAAGAAGCTGAACTTCAATATATGATGAATGCAACTTTGTCTAGAGCTACATTTATCATACTCTAGTGTTTTCGGCATGTTGTTTTGACGTATGACTACGTCTTTGTTTTCTATACTGGGGTACAGTTGGATACTATCATAGTAGTCGGACAATAAGCGACTACAGTTACCGTGGACAGACTGGCAACTCGTAGCAACCGGGCAAATAAAAGGCAGTCAACAAAATGCCAATGTTTCATTCTGTAATAATACTTCAAGAAATAAAAAAACAATTTTAATATTGTATCAAGTACAACAGGAACAATTCAAAAAATGGCATTCCGACCATCACGAAAAGTGGTCAGGTTTTAAGCATTAATATCTCAGTTATTTCCCAAAAAAAAAAAAATCAGTTTGTACCAATCTATCAGAAATATTTCTACGCATCAACTCCATACGTTGTAACAGTAGCTTTTTGGGCTTTTAAGGTGACTAGGGTGTTGTTCAGTTAGAATGGAGAATTGGAAAATAGACTATTGCGCATATTTCGGATATACATTAACAAAATAGTATTCTGTTTCAACTAAAATGTACGACTTTATGTGAACTTCAGAGGAAAAATACAAAACAAAAAAAAATCATCTCGATTTTGAATAAATTTGCGGACTTTTCCCGGAATACGTTTCATCAACCGGCACACATTATTCTCATCCATCGTTTTGGCAAGCTTATTCCACTTGGTTGTCAATTCATTGATGCTTTTGACCACACTGCTATTCACCTTCAGCTTACTCTTCATAAAAGCCCAAAATCTCTCTATCGGTCTGAGCAGGGGACAGTTTTGTGGGTTGAATTCTTTCGGTATAAACTGAATCCCGTTGGTTTCATACCACTGTAGCACTGTTTTACTGAAATGACAGCTTGCAAGATCTGGCCAAAACATAACAGGTTCATAGTGGGATCTGATAAATGGAAATCTTCGCTTTTGGAGACATTCACTTCTGTACAGCTCTGAATTAAATGTCTTATCAGTGATGAAAACTTTGGTCTTCCTACTGCAGCTGCAGAAGCCTTGTCAAATCATGTATTTACGTGCAAATTTATATACAAACACAAACTTGAATTTGGCAGAAACATCTCCCCGAGTCGTAGCCAACTAAAAATTTTTGTACCGGTTGCTGTTTGAAATCGGGCTTTACATAGGTTTCATCATCCATGAGGAGACAGCCACTAAATTTTGTCAATACGGAGACGAATCCGTTCCATGATACTGCGTGCGGTGCGAAACTTTTTGGCCAAATCGCAGTCTGAGATGTTGGGGTTTGCCTGAATGTTCCTGAATGACCTTGTTCCGCAGTTGACGGTTGACAGTACCCGCCTGATGCTTACTTTGAGGTTTGCAATCCGTCGACAAAGTTTCTCTGTACTTTTTCAAAACTTCTTCCTTTTTCTTACTTTTTCTCGTTCGAATTGCACCGCGGGTATTCACTCACATTGCTGAATTCCACCCAAGCAACGAAAAGATCGTTTAAAAGGGATTTTATTGGCTTAATCAGCTCACCACAAGATCATGAATAGAATTCTGTTCAGCTCACTTTTTAAGTAATTAACCGAACTTGTAGGTTCACTCCTAATAGCTATGTGTACTTTCAATAGCATGCCTTTAAAGTTCACAAAAAGTTCATTGATACCGCTGTAATGAATGCTATTCAGCTGTAAAAATAACTTGGCCAAAATAAAAGGAAAATTGATTTATTTGTGAATTTTTATTTTTTATTATTTTTATCTTTTTTTTTTTTTCTAATAGGCCATCCCACTGTGATGCTGAAGAATGATTTTTGTTTTATGCAGTCACTATAGGTTTATTTTAAATTGCACAATTTAAGTACTTACTGCTAGTCTCGATCTCGGGTCCTCGTCTTCATAACCAGTACACATACCACGGCTCCATATGGACTTTGTGGAAAACTAAGGTTTTTAACTCCATGTAATGATTCCACAAATCAAACTGTTCAGATCGTATAAGAAAGAACTGTTTCTGAACTTCAAATTCATAAAAAGTTCATATCAAGAATGACTTGAACTTGATAGTTCACGTAAAGTCCATGCGGAACTTTTGAGAACTTGATTTGACATTTGTTGTTTGTTTTGTTTTCACATCAGTTTTCTTCCAACCCTCAATAAGCTGTGACATAAAAACTGGTGACTCTCAATCAACTGCTTTCAACATATTTTTTCAGGGATACATTAAGGTAAGAAGTTTCACAATAAAAAAAATAATGGTTTCTTAATAAACAAAAACCTTCGTAGCTTACAGAAATGCCATTCGCCGTCGTAGAAACGACTAACGCCCGAGGCAGCAAGGAATTATCGGTTGTTCCGGATAAATGGCTGCGAGTTTCAAGGAACGAAAGTGTTGTGCTTTGGACAAATGCAAAGTCCGTTACGGAACAGGAAACGTTGCTTCGAGATGACAGCAGCTGCCCGAAAAATTCGTGGCTGAAGTTCAAATGCACAATAATGTGATCGCTTGTTGAAAATGTGATAATGTTGAAATATGATCGCTTGTTAAAATAATATGCTATTATTATAACCTGGCTGAGCAACAACTTGATTTTCCTTTTCCCACTTGGCTGATACTTTTTACGGTGATAATAAAATAAGCCATTCTTCTAAATTGCTTTTGAGTAATCCATTTGTTTTCTCGCAATGAGCGTAACTTGAAAAAATGGTTCTTCAGTTGAATTAAGAAATTCTCGTTAGATTGACATTTCTAGTAAGACAGTTTTGCAAAGTCTATATATAACTGTAGGTGTACTTTAGAGTTCAAATAAAGTTTCATTTAGACTAAAAGTGAACTGTCATGCTGATTAAAAAATCAAGATAGTACTTAAAATGAACTTCATATTAGATGTTCCAAATAAGTTCCATTATATCTTCAAGTAAACTTTGTTGCTTTGTAGGGAAGAAGAAATATACTTAATTTGAACTTTGATGATTCCCACAAACTTTTTCCGTACTTCCTGAAGAATAAGGTTTAAGTTGAACTTTTTTGACATGTTAATCAGCAAAAAGTTTAGCGTAGTTAAATTTGAACTTTATGTGAACTTCTGAGTTCGTTCATTAATTATAATGCGAACTTTTGGTTGCTTGGGCAGGCAATGAGAAAGCGGACGCTCTTGCAAAGATGATATGCTGATTTGAAATTTGGCAACGGAAAACAAGAGTCAAAATGGAGAGGATCACGTCCATGAAGACGCAAGAAATTCAGAATTCAGAAAACGTCTCAGCAGTTCAAGAAACTTCTAACGATTTTTGGTCCATTCTCAAAAGTTTAGGAAACACTCCAAAGATTCTTCAATAAGTTAAGAAAGCTTTCTAGATGTTCAAGGAGTTTCTCAGAAGCTCAAGTAACTTTTCAAAAGTTCAAGAAACATCAAAGAAGCTCAGGGCACTGAACCAAAACGAGAATAAAAAAATCAACTACTCTGTTAATGTTTCATGGATTTCGCGGAAGTTCCACCGTTTCACAATATTGGAGATTCTAAAAAGTTATTGTTAGGATTACAACATCTTGAAAATGCTATTAATTTCACAGAAATTCCACTAACTTGTTAAGAAATTGGCAAATTATTCAACCTCACAGATTTTTTTTTCAATTTCTGGTAAATTGATAAAATATTTGTGTTATTCTGCTTCTTATCATAAGTTGATACATATAACTGGAAGTCCAACTAACTTTTGGAAATCTAAATTAGCTTCTCAAAGTTTCGGTTATTACCAGAAAGTAGTGTCTATCCCATGGATGATCAGCAAACTTTTTGAAAGTTCAACCAAGTTTTCAGAAACGTTGAGAATGTTTCAGCTACTCAATGGATTTCTCTGAAATTTGCTCCACTTCTCTTCTCAAAAGAGAGCGAGCAAACTTCACAATTATCTTGAATCTTCCAATAATTTTATTCAACTTCTGAGAAGTTTAATCAGCTTCTGCCAAGTTCTTTATATTTCCATCCATTCTTGATAGATATTCCGAAGTTCATAGTAATTCAGAAAATAATGTTCAAAGAGTTCTAGTTAGTTTCTAGAAGCTTATGTAAGCTCTTACCAATTCACGTAACTGTCGATAAGTACATAAGATTGTCTAAAAGCTGTTGAATATGCAATTGAATAATATAATAATATAATTTATCATCGGTTTCCCCCCAAAAAGCTTGTCAAAACCACCATGGTAAAATGTTTTGCCCCAAAAGATAAGTCTGAACATCCTGAACCCCAGTAAACCTGCCAAAACTGTCTTTATAACAGGTTTCTCGAAAATTTATCGGTATGAACTTTTTGTGAGTGCTAATCATGATCAACTCCATCAATAAACCGATTGTTAACTTTGAAGACTTTATTACTTTTCATTTCTGAGCAATCGAAATACTATTCAAAATCGGAATTTGCTACCAAATTAGTCTTAAAATCCACAACAGTCACAACAGCCCTTCTCACTTCGAACTAGTCAGCGTTTTCCGAAACATGTAGTGGCTCTAAAAAAAAAAACCATTCAAGGGTACCGGGGGCAACGTGAGGTTATTATCTACATCCGAGGTGAGCAACACTATTATCTGTCCGGCGCCAGCATCACCCGCATCAAACACGGCCACTTTTCGGCTCAGAAGCTGAAATTTCACTCATTAATTGGTATTTTCAAACATATATTAGTTTTAAAATGATGCAAAATAGATCCAGTATAAAACAAAATTTACAACACCGGTGCAACGCTGTTTTTGCCAGTTTTATTCAGAAAAATAAATTACATCTATGAGTTGGACCACCGTTGAAGATGCTCTAAGAGATGTTTTGGGAATATATGATCTTCGCTCTTCCACTCTAGTAAATTCCCTGCCATTGGGTCTCAGTTATATTATCCCTTTGTTTCCGTGCTACTTGAACCTGGCTAAGTTCCTGAAAGGAACTTCAGGGACCAAGGATTTGGTGGATGGCGCAACAATGAGAAGCAACTAATACCTTAAATAAGTTACCCGCTTAATGTTTGCATTAAAAAAACATGGACAAAAATTGCCGATAGGTTTTATGGGTTTACCTTCACCCGCACTGGCAAAACTACCCATGCAGCATCCATCGTAGTAACCCATGAGTCAGCAGACAAAATTTGACAGCTCTATCAGTCGAAATCTAACCGTGATGGCAAAAACAGTGAATCAACTCCGTGTGTGGACGTTCCGGCATCTACAACATCTTGGCACTATTAGACAACAATCAGAGCATCGAAAGAAAGCCCGGTTCCGGACGGTCGACGACCCTGAGCGACAAGAAGCTCCATAGGATGCTGAAGTGGAAGACCTAGGAAAAGTGGCTACATCGCTGCGTGCGCTTGCCCGGGAGGTCGGTTCAACCGGCCAAACAGTGAAAAAGTACCTGGCGAACATGAACATACATAACAGGAAGCCGAGGTCACGTCCACTGGTTTTGGAGCTGCAGGCAATGGCGCAGCGGCAGCGGCTGAATAAGTCGATTTTCCCGGCGCGACGTGGCGGTGGTGATGGACGACGAGACCTATCTCACCCTGGATGGCAACGACTGGCAGGGCACTTCGTATTTTACTTCCCCCACGAAGGAAGTGCTTTCCGAGGTGAAGTTCATTTCACACATCAAGTTCCCCAAGCAGGTGCTGCTGTGGCTGACAATCAGCGAAAAGGGGATGTTAGAGCCTCTCTTCTTTCGCTCCGGACTGGCCGTGAACGGGGAAATTTATAGTGAGAAATACCTGGCGGAAGTTGCGTCGTTCATCAAGAAATACCATAAGGGTGAAGTCGCGGTGTTTTGGCCGGATTTGACGTCGGTCCACTACTGGAAGCGATCGTTTGAGGAGATGGAGCGGCTGAATATCGATGTGGTACCCAAGTCAGTGAACCCGCCCAACATCCCCCAGCTGCGACCCATCGAGAATTTCTGGGCCAACCCGAAGCGTAAGATCTACTCCAACAAATATGTCGCGAAAACTGAGGAGGAATTGATCAAGGGACAAGAGAGCTCTTAATCTCGAGCAATTTCAGAGTTGTTTTTTAGGGATCTCGAGTAACTCACGTTACTAGTGAGCTTTCTCTTTTCCACAATAACATTGGGAACGAGAACCGACCAGCTACTGTCAAAAATGTATTCTGCAATTTGTGCAAATGTTTAGCTACCAAGTTTTCTGCTGCAGTTGAAGAATTTCGTTTGAAATATTAGCGTTGGTAAGAACGATAAGTGTTGCGTCCAATCTCGCGTCACGTTTTCATAAGTGTACTGCAGTTCTTACGTTGGCACTAAATCAAAATAATGAGTAAAGCGAATACAGCTGGCAACGCCATAAATCAGAAAATCAGAAAAGAAAACCGTACGAAGAGTACATTCAATAAAAAAAATCTATCAAATGGGACGAAGTTGCATCCATTAATAGACCCAATTTGGTGTTAATGAACCCACATCCCTCAAAAGTTTCTGACTTTATCAAATGAGTTTCGTGATACATACTACCAAACATCTACTTAAACCTATCAAAGCAAGTGTAGAACTAGTTAAATTTCGCTTCCAGCTCAAATACTTTCTGAGTTATAATAAAAATATAATCGATCGTTGCATAATAGGCTGAGTCAAGGGACATCTATGTATTTCTTATTAGAGAAAGTAAAGTACACCTTTTACCCTTCTTACACCAAAAAGAAGGGTATTAAGATCGCTTGAAAACTCGACTTTTCATCAGAGGCCCAGAGGGTGTGGTGTGTGTGCTACAAATAATGTCACATCGGTTTCTCAGCCCTTTGTGAACGGATTTTAGCTCTGTTGACGGCAAATGAAAGCTACAACATTCCCATAGAACGCTATTGATTTTTTTTATTCGGACATTTCGTTACGAAGATATGAACGAAACAGTAGTTGACGGCCTATTATAATAGTAATCAAACAGTTTAGTCTCCGATTACATACTGAGCTATTTGTTTACCGATTTTAGTTTTGTTAGCGCCAAATTCAAATAACTGGTCAAAATGTCATCATGATTGGATAATCCATCATGGAGATATGATCAAAACAATACCTGAGAGCACATAATTGTGAGATGAACATCGCTAGTAGCACACTTGTTGCCATTTGGTTGTGATAACATAAATATGACTTGCTAAGTCATAATCAAGGTACTACAACTAATTATGTCCGTAGTGTGCTACTTGGGATAAACTCGTTGCAGTTCAAAACCGAACAAGACCAATTGATGCCGCTTGCATTCTATTACATATTTTAATCACATCGATCAACAATACGTTAAGGATTGTCAAATAGTTCATTTTATAAACTGAAAATATGACATATCGAATATTCCTGGATCTTCCTGGAATTTCTGATGAAAATATGTATCCAGTTTCATATTGGCCACATTTGAATTCGTTATTCTGGTGAAGTATAAGAAGGGTTCAGTCTCACCATCCGTGGATTAATTCGGGTTTTATTCATACTGCCCACTAACTGCTTAAGTCTTCAACTTTCTCTGTTTACAAATAAAATTGACGTTAGGAGGTGAATATTCAAAAGGGAATAACGAAAAGCCAAAAAATCGATGAACATCAAGGTAACAAGTAACTCAGAGTAGGCCTGTCCACCAGTAGGAATTGATATTAAAACGACGAAAGAACTTAAAAACATGCCTACACGCATGTTTTTGTTCGCCAGGGCGCGAATGTTCCGGTTAACTGCCGGAAGGCTGCTCGAAAGGGCGTAGAATTTTTTCTGGCAAGTCAGCTTAAATAATTACCTTCCATGGGAAATTTATCAAAACAATTTTCTGTCAAACGTTAGAAATTTGCAAAAGATAATGTGTCCCATTAACCTCGAGCTAGCCACGAGTAATTGGCACCCCACTTTTACTAAAATCGAAAAATAAAACATTGTTTATAAAAATATTGAATTTCGGTTCCGTAAAGTGTTACATAACCCGAGCCTAACAAATAAACGAACTAATAAAAAAAGAGTGGCCTGAAATGAAAGCCATGCGTTGCGTTCTTATGAACATTAATTTTACTGACAAGCATCCATTGCCACTCTGTAAACTAGATAATATAAGTCCTCAATAATGCCACAATCTAATGTTTAAATCATACTAAAACCTCTCACTTCTTTGTTTAATGTTTGTCTCGAGTGATATAGCCTCAAACAAGTTGTTTTCATGTAAACTAGAACGGATTTTCAGAAATCTATAACATTTTTTAGAAAGCAGAATTGTTTTCCAAACATGTGTGCCTTATTTTGCTGCTGATAAACTGTAAGATATGTTCTACCAAAAAGTCGAAATACCTCAGCTCAATCAATAGTGTTTCATCACTTTGTTTTCCTCCATTGTTCACTGTTTCAAGGTTAGAAACACGTTTCGTTTCAAAAGGCACGTATCTACCGTTCATTTATACACCAACCAGAAGTGTAAGTCACGTTTACTACCGTCCACTATCAAACGATAACATTGCATTTGCCGTTGGTGGTTGCAGTTCTATATCTTACTTGAACCATGAATGCGAGCACCGTTTTAGCAAAAGCCATCTTACCCACAAGTTCATGAACCAGATTGGCTAATCTCGTTCGCACAGAAGGTTGTTCGATTGGTTGGCCGTGTAGCCGTGCTAGCGAGAGAACAAATGGCTAATCCATCACCTCGGATAAAAACACACACCTGTCGCGGGCCAGAGAGGGAGGCAAAACCACCTCGATAGATGTCATTCAACCTGTCCACCTGCAACCCAGCTACTACCGAACGTACACTACACTAGATATGTTGTTTCACTTCTCAACACACAACAGAGCCGTAAACGAGACGAGACGAGACGAGAGCGGTCAATAATGCGATTTCGTTGGCAACTTTCTGATACAAGCAGTGCCAAATTGGCAGTGAAACTAGACAAACTAGAAATTAGATCAACGCGCACTGTCTATCAATTGAGCAACCGAAAATCACCCATGCCGAGCCCAATCTAAAGTTATCAGCACCCTTTGACCAACCAACCGACGTCACCCAGCGCGTTGTTGCAATTCTAGGTCAGTAGAACACGGCAATCAATCTTCGCTCCAGATATTAGTACACTGCGAGTCCACAAACTGTGTGGGAAGCATCTTCTTACAACACTGAACGGGCAACGGCGGGAGAAAGAAGTCAAGTATCAAGTGCACACCCTCCGCTCGAGCACAATGCTTTCGATTACGACAGTTCTATCACTCTAGGGTAGGCTCACAGACCGTAAGTACCTATTGGCAAACACCGACGACCGCTGAACACTAACTGATTCGACTTGAGCCGCTTAATGCTAGGAAAGGCACACGCGCGCCTACTATTAAACTGCTCGATAGGCGCAATCTCGGGTGCCTGGTAGCAGCGCAGTGACTCTCGCTCTCGGCGTCGGCCTTTGCAGTAAGCCCAGGCAGTCGCGTTATCTCCGGCGTCGCCGTCTCTTTGCGCCTAGGCGAATCTTCTGTTGCGCGAACATGTGCTCTCTCTCCGGTCGCCGTTATCAACGATTGCCGACGGATTTCGAAAGTGTTGAATGCTTTTCCAATTGGCGATCAAAAGTTAGGTTAGGTTGCGTAAATTTCGGAGATTCGAATTGCTATGTACCCATCTGGGAGTTTTTCGCTTTACGCTTGATTGCCAATAACTTCCCACTAATATCCATTAGCGTGGATGTGATGCAACGAAATTATCAAGAAGATAGGTCAGTTGATGTTTACACCGCAGCAAGCTGGTCTATTTTAGCGTCTTTGACATGTATCGGATTACTTCAAAGAAAACAGGTTATCAAAAAAAAAAGGATATTCAAAACTGTTTTATGATATTTCCAATACTTTCGCTAGGTACAAGTAAGTTAGTAAACAGCAAGCTATGAAAAAAAAAACCAGGGAGGGGGGACAAATAATCCCTTACCCCAACCCGATACTGCCAATGTTACTCCGAATGCACAGGGCCAACCTGAGAAAATCTTCCGTCCTAAGAAGAATGACCATGTCCCCGTCAACACACGACAGCAGCAATCGGAAGAATCAACTAACAGCGTATTGATAGCATATTAATTCCACCGATTTGCATCCGAAAAGAGTAAACAAACTTCTCCGCCGCACCGGTTGAAACCGGAATCCTATGCTGCGTTTTCGTTTGACACGCATCGAAGCTCTATCAATGAATGGCTCGATTGGCTTGGCATTGGTTCGATCATAACATGCTGGCCGTTGCTATGGAGCGGCGATGATGATTGAGTGTTTTCACCGTTTGTTTTCGGAAAACACTGAAGTGACTAATGATATATTGGACTATTTCGAAATCACAACACTGCTATTCGGGTTAAGGTTGAAAAACATATTGTTCTCACTTTTGGTCTGAACGCCGCGCCGTGTTGACTAACAACATCGTCTCAGACGAGAACGAGACAGCCGTGTTGGACTCAGTTGGGAATTTGTTGTCTGTTTGTTTACTTCCCTGCTACTTATCTTCACGAAGAACTATGCGATTTATTGATGCATGTTTTTTCTTGAAACTAGGGCAGGTACATTGTTGACACAAATGAACTATATAATATAGAGGATAATATCAAAG